>LZPO01034983.1:18863-34400 GCA_001675575.1 Neotoma lepida | reverse complement strand
CTCTGTAGGACTGTTGTTAATTACAGATGTGTGCCACTGCCTCCAGTGTTTAGATATGGGTTCCAGGGGTTGAACCTAGGTCATCACATTTACTCTGCAAGTGTTCTGATTCATCTCACCAGTTCTTCTTATAAATATTTAAATACTATATCTTGGAGTTTAGAAATCCTGTAACAAATAAAATTTTACTTTTACCAAGAGATGAATCTTCAAGTAACTGACTGAAGGGACACTAGCCCACTTGAGCATGCGGCTNTGGCAGGCCCTGCCCTTCTCCCCAATTCCCTCTGTCTTGCTAAAAACTGTTAGATTACACCCCTAAAGCTAGCCACCAAGGTCCATTCACTTATTTGGCCACTTCCTCCTCCTGAGGCTGACTACCAAGGTCCAGCTATCAAAGTTTTGAAATCCAGCAATCAGAATCCCCCTTTGGCTCACCTAATAAACATGCCTAATTAAAATTAAATACCTCATCCTAACAGGGGGTTTCCCCCTTTACCTCTATAAACCGACATTTTCCTAAGTGCCATGTCTGTCTCTCCTCTATCCAAAGGCAGTCCTTTGTCCCTCTGGAACAAACATCCCTTTCCCCTCTCCCTGGTTCCCTTCCCTTTCTCCCTCATCCTCTATCTCCTGTCTTTCTTTGTCCCTTTTCCCTACCCTCTGTTCCTCTGGGGCAAATAAATCTCCCTTGTGCTGAGAACTTGGTCTGAGAACTTGGCCTTGGGGGGCCTGAGCCGATCCGATACACTTCCTTTCGCTGACACTAAGTGTTCAATTTCCCTGCTGTCTGCATTGGTAGGGGAGAGGAGTGTGATGTTTTTGCCCTTGGCACCCATAATATCCTGTGCCTAATGCTCTGAAAGTTAAATATGATTAGCCCTAAGCTGTGGAGGAAAATGAGGCTCGCAATTGTTAAGGAGTATGTGGGGGAACTGGGCTATAGACAGATATTTTGCCCAGTCTCTCTTTGCTTTATACCTCATCAGCCTCTGTGCTGATCAGAAGGAGTTAATGAAGTTTTGTAGCCATAAGGTTAGNTAGAAGCCACACTCAACAGAAAGTCTTGACTGCTGTTAACTTCAGATAAGGTTCTGGGCAGCTAATGTTTAGGCTAAGGAGTCCAAAGACTAATGCCACTTTGTTTTTTCTCCTAAAAAGCTTCTACAGAAAAGACAACCAAGTAAATAAAGGCTAAAATTAAAAGAAATGTGTGCAAACAGATTTAAACAGAATAAACAGGGCACTTAAAAGGCTAAAGAAGAATCTGGCTCGCATTTGAGATGGGTCAGATGTTACTGAAATGAGGAAGTAAGTAACTCTCATGATAGAACGAGTAGCATGGCCAGATCNTCATAACACAAAGCATAGACTGTTCTGGACAAATAGTGAACATGGGCTTTCAGAGCAAAGGTGATAAAGAAGATAAAGCCAATAGGATGAGGAAAGACTCAATCTCATGTCGTGTCGGTGAATAATGAAGAAGTAAATGACCCATCATGAGTGAAGGTTAAGTTGTAGTGGACAGAGGATACAAATAACAAGGAAGCCAGTTGAAGGACCATTGCAGTAACAATGCTGTATGCACTTAGGATTTCTTAATTGCATAGACAAACAGGCCCTCTAGCTAACACATCAAAGGGAAAATATTGAGAGGATACTTGATGCTGCCTTGTTGTAGCAACAAATCAACTCCCAAATTTCATTGCTTAAAACAACTATTCAAGTTTTTCATCCTTCAATGTCAGAAATTGCTAAGAGCTATAGATCCACCTCCTGCACTTGATTTCTTGGGTGGGGATCAAGGATCACCCAATAGGTATAAGCCAGAGAGTCCACATCCACTCTTAAGTTCCATGCCATCTGCATTTATAGTTTANTCCCTAAAGCCAGTAATATAGCTCCACTCAGTCACAGGATACTGGGGAGGATACAGGTACATAGTCCCTTCTAGCAAACATAACTGCCTCTTCTGTTACCAGGGGCCCAAAGGGAATACTGAACCACCTGGCCACATGATGTAGAGAGACATAGCAATAAATTGTTCTAAAACACCATAACGTAAAGTGTATCCCTTGTGTAAGAATTTATATTTATATTTATATCATGGGGACTCATACTTACATCAAAATTATAGAAGGCTCAAATACAAGTAAGTGTAGGGGCCCACAAAGGTTTCCTAGTGAGATCTGAGCTTACTTTACCCAGCAGGGCTGCATTAAGGGATGGTTTGACTGTGCTGAGAGAGGTCTTTTGCCCTGCCCCTTGGCATTCCTATAAAAAGCCCTTTTGAAAAGACAGAAGGGGCTGGTGGATATTAATCCAGGCCCTCCTGAAGCTATCCTGTGTTTCTGTCTCTCTCCCCACTATATATTTCTATCTAATATTTCTTATCCCTCTCTCTTCAAGAGTACCCTGAGGAAAAAAAATGGGAAAATGTGGGAGCTGGCCTCCCACAAGTTATCATGATTATAAAGTAAGTACNAACAAGAATAAAGTATAGTCTGATACCAGCTCAACTTATACCTGAGGTTCTAAAACTTCAGCATCTTCATTTTTGTGGTCATTAAAAAGACAAAGCTAACACAAGAGGAGGAAGAGGGATAATTACCATTAAGATCAGGAGATCTGTGGCATTGTGACTAGAGTTAATTGCAACATATTATACCCTTAAAAATGCTCAGATAATGACTAGTTAGAGTTCTCTTCACAAAAATGGTAACTGGGAGGCAATGCATTTGTTAGGTGTAACCATTCCATGATGTATACATACTTCAAAACATATTGTACATGACAAATANATAAAATTTTATAAGTTAACTTAAAATATAAATATATCTGAAAAGTATCAAAGAAAGGAAAGGCATGGCATATTTGTGCTCTAGACTCATTAGACATTCTCTTTAGTACCATAAGATAGAGCATCTTCAACTCCAGTCACACTGTCCTACTGCTTCTCAAGTATACTCGATTCTGNGTAGGTAGAAACAAAATTCCCTCAGGCTTTTCTTCAAATGGGACTCATTTGTATCAAAGAATTAATAAGCCTCCTTAAGTCTGTAACATACAGTCTGTGAGTAACTGGACTCATTGGAGACCTTGGATTTTTAAGATCTCTTTTTATTTAGCAGCACTTTAGATGAAATGCTTTGTCAGAANCAGAAAGAGGGAAGAAGGACAAATCCCCACAGCATGGCGGGATCAGAAGAACAAAATCACAGGAGGCTTCTTATTTGCCTCTTTCCTCTCCCTTGTTGGCAATGATTTATTTTGTTTATGGGCCTCATATGGCTGTTACTTTTTAGCTCCTCCTGGGAGGTATTTCTGCTATGTTTTGAAAATTATTAAGAGCATGCCTTCTAGTGCTTCTGAAATATAAGCTGGGGGTGTGGGTGTGGGTGCGTGTGTCACGTTATTCTTGCACTAGCAAAACAACCAACTCTGCTTGTTTTCATTCACATGTTTGCAGCTTCTTCATGGACCATGAGACACAGAGCACAGAACCTGAAGCTGGAGAAGGGCCACACAGTGTGGACTGCCATCTTAGAAANATGCTAGGAACTGTCATTGCCCTAATACTGAAGTCAGAGCAAACACAGAATTCACTGACCACATTCTCCTATTTGTCTAATTCTGACACTGATTCTGTGAAACATGAGCTTTTTACCTTATCTTATACAATTGAACATTAAGTCATAGACCCAATATAAGGAAGATCATGCCTCAACTGTTGCTTTCCTATACACAGCTATGAAAGTGGCTTTAGTTCTGGCCAAGAACTGCCTTCCTTCTCCATCCACACATATCTACATAGCAGGGCCCAAGTTCTCACATGACCTTTGGAGATTCTGCATTGCTGATGGGTCTATCTCTGAGTCTATGGTCTCTTCCCCAAGACCATAATTGTTTCATTCAAAGACAAGTACCTGGCCTGGACCAGGTTAACCAGGTTCTGTCTTGGCAGTTTTAAAAGTGGAACTGGGGGNTGGAGAGATGGCTCAGAGGTTAAGATCACTGGCTACTCTTCCAAAGGAACTGGGTTCAATCCCTAGCACCCACATGGCAGCTTACAACCATTTCTCACATCAGTTCCAGGGCATCCATCACTCTTTTCCAGTGTCTGAGGGCACTGCATGCACATGGTGCACATACATTCATGCCGGCAAAACATTCACACATCCAGACTCAGAAAGACAAATGTGGTATGTACTCACTCATAAGTGGATACTAGATGTAAAGCAAAGGATAATCAGACTACAACCTACAACTCCAGAGAAGCTAGGAAACAAAGAAATGTCCCTTAAGAGGGACATACGGATCACCTTGGGAAGGGGAAACAGAGGAGATCTCCATGAGTAAATTGGGGATAAAGGGGGACAATAGAGGGGAGGGGATGGGGGAGAAAAAAATAAACAAGAAAAAACATTCACACACACAATAATACTATTTTTTGCATTAATATCTTTATTATGGCATAATGCAGTACTTTATACAGTAACTCATTTGAATGTAAAAACATTTTATTACTATTTTTAAAATGAACAATAACTATATTTTTAAATGGAACTGAGAATTCAGTGGCACAAGCCTGTAAGTGTTGTTCTCCATCATTCCACTAACTGGCTTCTGCTGAGGCCATCTGTAGCCTGATGGTCATCCCCAGTACTAGTCTTCAGACTTCATTTTCTCTACTGTGTAGCAGTATTTCCAGTGTCTGGCCATTTCCTGTCCCACTTTCTCCTTCTCTTGGCTATNCCTTCCTATGCTCATCCNAGCTTTGTCCCCAGATTCCCAACTTCAAGTGTGGAGAGCTTGAGAGCACAGGCTTCCGACCTCTTGTGTCTTCAATCTACCTTGGTTGATCTTCAATTCTCTCATTCCTCCATATACAATACTTCAGCATATAATATTGACTGCCTTCAAAATAGTCAATATCTGATCACTTTTCACCAACTTTATCACCTAGTCCAGGCCTCATCATCTCTTTGATGAATATTGAAGTAATCCTTCGAGTATTTTCTCTGCCTTTACTCNTTNCCTCTCCTGGTGGTTAATAATGATGGCTTTGCTGGTTAGTTTTTTTGTCAACTTGACACAAGCTGGGATCAGCTGGGAAGATGGAACTTTAACTGAGAAAACTGCTCCATCAGACTGGCCTGTAGGCAAGTGTGGGAAGCATTTTCTTGATTAATGATTGATGTGGGATGTCCAAGCCCTTTATGGATGGTGTCATCCCTGGACAGGTGGTCCTAGGTTTTATGAGAAAGCATCTGAGCAAGTCATGGGAAGCAAGCCAGTAAGTAANGTTCCTCTATATTATCTGCTTGAGTTCCTACCTCCAGGTGCCTGCCTTGAGTTTCTGTTTTGGCTTCACTGGATGATGGACTATAACCTGTAAGGCAAATAAGCCTTTTCCTCCCCAAGTTGCTTTTGATCATTTTTTTAAATACAGCCATAGAAAGCAAGCTAGAACAATGACTAAAGAGGCAGTTCCCTGCAGTGTGGATGGGAAAGCCAGCTCCTCAAATAAGAGGGAGAGATTCATTTGNCACAGTAAGAGGATGCACAGGCTTGGAAGGGGGAACAGCAACATTTCCCTTCTGTCCCCTACACTTGTCCCCTTGTCCTCTCTCACATGCTAGCTCAATGTGCTAGGAAACAGGACAAACACACTCAGATGTGGACTCAGATTAAAACACTTAGATTTGTGTTTCAGCTCTCCATAACCTTGGAGAAAAAAATCACAATCATCTTTGGGGGAAGATTTATTCTTGTCTATAAAATTATTAGTTTTCACATACTATTGCAAAGATTTCTTCCTGTTTCAGATGCTAAGAATTTATGCAAACCTGGGTGCTGTCCATGGTTCTTCCAATGACAATGAAATTCTGGTCATTGTACTTCAACGACATTACAGTCTGTTTTACTTGAACAGGGTTGTTACAACGGAACTCCTGGAACTTCTAGTCAGACACCTGGGGACTTCTACAATAAAGTAAGCTGGTCTGCAGTTGCTCGGCTCCTCACTGGGTCAGAACAGCCTCCCCAAAGCTCTCTTTCAGTGGATGCCAATGTCGTCTTTGTTGGCTAGCCCGTGGAGGGATTCCACTGAAAGGTGAATTTGGGAGGGGTGCAGTTGGAGGGTATTAAAGATAAAGAGAATGTTGCCAGTTGAGGTAGGATTTGAATACTAGGATGACTCCAGTTTGTCCTAAATGAGGTGACATTAGGGATTGTGATTTGTGAGGTATCAGTCACACACTGCATTCACTGCCTTGCTCAAGTACTCCATAATTTATATCAGTATAGATTTGTGTCTGGCCAGAATCCTGTATTTCTTTTGTGGTTCAGCATCTTACTTTACTTTGAGGAAGGATTTGTTTCCCTGTTTGTGCAGTCTTAGAAGACTGTTGTATCAGTTGTGGTTCCCTAAAGGAACAGAACTTATAGAATGAAATATATATATATATATGTGTGTATAATCATATATATATATGATTCATTAGATTGGCATGCAGGATAGTCCAACAATGATGTCTCAGGATGGAAAGATTGAGAATCTGATAGTGGTTCAGTCCGTGAAGCTGGATGTCTCTGCAATCCCAATCTTGTGATAGAGTCCTAGAAGATTCCTGGATAGCTGCTGATCTTCAGTCTAAATTGAAATCCCAAAGGAGTATGTTCTAATATGGAGAAGGGATGCCTCAGCAGCAGGACAGATGGACTGGCCAGTGAGAGTGAGGGCAAGCAGGAAAAAAGTAAAGCTTCTTTCTTCCGTGTCCTTTGATCTGGGCTGTCATCAGAAAGTGTGGTCCAGAATTAGGGTAGGTCTTCCTGATTTGAATAATCTGATTAAGAAAATTCCTCCTAATGGGAGGGTCCGGCAGCTCGGGTTTCCATTGCTCATCCTACAGGCAGGTTGACAACCAAGATTCGCTATCACAGCTGTCAATTAAGAGAATTCACTATATTAGTCTGATTTGTATTCCTTTACCACCNTCTAGGTGATTTATAAAGAAAGCATTTTTTATTTCTTAAAGTTTTAAAGACAGAGAAGTCGAATATTGAAGTGTCTGGCAAAAGACTCTTTGGTGTCATCATGACAGAAGGTGAGATGGGAAAGGGGGAGGGAGCAGGAGTCTTTAACAGGAGCCCACTCCTGAAACACCAGCATTATCCACTCACGGAAGCAAGCCCTCGTGACCCACACACAGTTTAGAAGGTCCCAGTCTTTAATACTCTTGCTTCAAGAATTAAGTTTCAGGGCTGGAGAGATGGCTTAGCGGTTAAGGGCGCTGGCTGTTCTTCCAGAGAATCTGGGTTCAATTCCCAGCACCCACATGGCAGCTCATAACTGTCTGTAACTCTAGTTCCAGGGAATCTGACACTCAAACCATGGCACCCACTCTCTTCCTCTAGCTCTTCCTGGGAAATGTGGGTGTAGAGTGAACTAAATCTGCAAAAATGTCATAACGGAGTCCTCTTTATTTATCATGTAGAGCAGATTTTTAGGACATATTATTTATACAAATGTACAGACTTGCAGAAAAATACAAGTTTAGAACCAGGCATGTTGACTCACACCTATAATCTCAGTATGCATGAGGCTAAGGCAGGATAATTACTGAGTATTTAAGTCCAGCCTAGGCTACAGTATAAAAGGAGGAAGAGGAGGAGGAACAGAGGGAGGGAGGAGGGGAAGGAGGAAGAGGAAACTTCAGAACTGTGTAAAAATGAACATATATTCTTCTCCCAAGTGGAAATGTGAATTCTTCACAATTTCTCTTTCAAACATCTCTCTCTGCTTATCTGCTATGGTCTACCCACCTGTTATCATTCTCAACCATTTGGTGGTAAGACACAGACAAAAGATTCCTGCAACTCTAAGTACGTTAGCATGTACTTCATAAAAACAAGGGCATTTTCTTATGAAATCACAGATAAATTATTAATGTCAGGCAATTAACATTTCTCCAAATACTCTTACGTAATCTGCAGACCATACTCACCTTGTCTCAGTGACATCCTTTCACAACTGTCCTGCCCCTCTCTGGCTGTAGTTCTTTAAAAAGAACAGATCAATAGCAGTTCCTTCTCTCAAGAATGCTGGAGTGGCCCTGACTTCAGGTGCTTTAGAAGAATGTGCCTACTTTAACGCCAATAAATTTCAAAGGAGAAATGCCAGAAAGTGAAGAGAACAAACTTGGAAATGTTGTTGGACAGGAAGGCTGCATGACTTTTGTCTGAGTCAAGGTCACCAACCACTTCCTGCTTTTCAGTTTCTCTCTATTACTGTTTCTACATGAAATTCCCAATTTTTTTTTTTTTTTTTTCCCCACAGTGACAGCACTGGAGAGGAGGTGGCCATCAGCAGGTTAAAAGGAGTCATTTGTAGGTCAAGAACACTGTGTGAGTGAAAAGAAGGGGGAGGTATTAACTCTTGGAGGAGGAAAAATAGAACACTGCAGATGTTGCAAGATGAAAGAGGCCTGGGACGTGACCCAGCATATCTCAAACTAAGGCCTAAGAGATTCCTTTGCGTGATAGGACACAAATCTTTAAGGAACATGAAATCAGGTAGTAAAGAGATCACCCAAGTTTCCATTTCTTTGGGAGTTTTGTTATATTAAAGGTAATATTAACACATTACACAGCTTGTGTAAGCTTTAACACATTTCTAACTACTTTTCATTGCAATAAAGAGTGCAGACCTTTGCCTTGGAGTCCTCACTAGGTAAGTCTCTATGTAACATTTAATAAAGTTGTTTCATTGTCACTGTTTTTATTTTTACTATGATCTTGAAGAGTGTTGTTGGTTTCTGATTTTTTTACGATAACATTATTTCTCTTAAGACACACCCCTTTAAGTAGGACAATCTTAGGCAAAGCACCTAAGACTTGACTGTAGCACCTAGGTGTAGCAGAGACTTAAGAGGGTTCTGTGCCAAATATTGAGGCCAGGAAACACCTATCAAACCTGCATGAAGCTCACACTTGAATTTAAGCCAGATGTGAGAGATAGGCATGCATGGACAAGGGAAGGCCAGTGGGGTGGAAAGATAAGGCCCACATCTGTCCCTGGTGGAGTTAATTCCCTAANAGACAGACTTGAATCAGATCAAAGGGGTGTGGCCACTTGATTAGAGTTTGCAAACTCCAATGACACATCTCTTAGGAAACTGCTTACAAATTCTGCATACTCTGCCCATTGGATTGCCAAAATCTGGGCATTTCCCCCTCAGCTTCCTGGATGAGGCAGGACTTGGGGATTCCCCCATACTTTACAGATTGTTAAAGATATTTTTCTAGTTATGCAGGAAAAGGCTAATCCTGTAAGATGCCAGGAAATTAACATACTATGTGCATTTTTGTATAAATAATGATAATAAAAAACAGCAGTATGATCTTGGTTAATCCAGAGGTCATCAATGACTTGGGCATATAATACATTTTTACTTTGGAGTCAGTGTATGAGAATTGTTTCTGCTGATCATGAAGCAATTTCACTTTGAATTACTTAGTTCTTACAGAAACATTGTGATGTTAGATACTGTTTTTCTCACTTTTCAGACAAGGGAACTAACGCTTAGCGGAGCCATAGGACCTGCCCCAGGTTATAATAGCAGCATTAGCACCAGAGGAAAGCCTGGAACCCAGGAATTCTTTAGCATTGACATCCAAGATGAGTCCTCCTCACTGCTTCCGGCACTAAGGACATAACACGTGGCAGGTTAGTGTTCCTGCTACTCTCAAAGCCAGCAAACATGATACCAATACCTACACCATATTGGAAGTGAAAGATAATACTTCATTGTGGACTTAAAAGACATTAACACATTAGGGTGTTAATGAACAACTTTATACCAGTAAGTTTGACAGCTTAAACTAAATGAATAAATCTACTAATATGTGAATTACAAAAATTGATTCAAGAAGAAACAGAAAACTTGAATGATCAATATCAATTAAAGAGATTAAATTCAGTGCCAGGCATGGTGGTATATACCTATAATCCCAGTCAGAGGCTGAAGTAGGAGGACTGTGAGTTTGAGGCAAGTTTGGGCTGTGGAGTAAATTCAAGTCCACCCTACACTACATAGCAAGGCCCTGTATCAAACAAACAAATATATAAATTCTTAGAAAATAACCTCCCACAAAGAAATTCCATGTCTAGAGGAGACCATAATTTCCTTGATTCTAAAACCAGGAAAAGTCATAATGAGAAAATAAAATTATGTAACATTATAACATAGATATAAAAATTGTAGTATGTCTTAAGTAGGGTGTCTATTTATCTCTGTGATAAAACACCATGGCCAAAGCAGCTTGGCGAGGAAGGGGTTTATTTTATCTTACAGCTGGAGAGTAGGCTCAGTGATTAAGATCACTAATTGATCTTGTAGAGTACCTGGGCTCAATTCCTAGCACCCATAATTCCAGTTCCAGGGTATCCAATGCCCTCTACAGGCACCAAGAATGTACATAGTTCACATACATACATGTAGGCAAAACACTCATCCACATAAAATAAATAAATCTTAAACATTTAAAAATATACCATTTGCATTGAAATGCATCAAACTATCAAAGCACATTAAATATCAAGGGAAAAAATTCTCAAACAAAACCACAGAAAACCTTTCTGTTTACACTCAAAGGTAGGTTGTTCAGAGCAAATGTGGAAGTTCAGGGCCTGGTCACCAAGCAGGACAATTTGGGAAAATGGATTTGTAAGACCCAAGCTCATTAGNTCTAATAACTGACTTATAATAACAGTTTTGAATAGGAATTGGGGAAGACACAGAAGTATATCAATGACACAAGACCCTGCCAGGAACAGGCTCCCTCGCCTTGCTGTGAGAACAATGCCTATTTTTCTTTCATAAATTGCTGTTAGATTCATTGTATTTTCACAGAGAAAAAACGGACTAGATGGAGTTTAAAGCAAACATTAGAGAAAGAAAGTAAAACTTCTAGGACAGGGCACATGATATATTCATGTCTTTGTAGTAGGCAAGTGTTTCTTAAGCAAAAATCCTTGGTTCTCCAAACTTAAATTGGAAAATATTCATATGAAAATCTGTAGAAATCATTAGAAAAGGACAAGCCAGGGGAAGAAAAGGGACAAATACAAAGATGTAAAAAGGACTCATATCATAGAAGAAAAAATAACCTGGACTGAAAGAAAGGTGGCGGTGAGCTGGGACAGTTACCGTGTCCAAATGTCTATTCTGTGTGTGGAGCAGGCTCAGCCTCATAAGGTCTTGGGAAATGGACATTAAAATCNCCACAGCATACCATCATCTCCCCACCACAATGGCCCAGCTATTTTTTTGTACACATATGTTATGTTTGCACGGATGAATGTGTGTGAGGATGCATGTGCACATTTGTATGTCCTTGTGCGCACAGGCACATGGAGGCCAGAGGACAACCTCAGGTGTCATTGTCAGGAATACTGTCCATCTCCTTTGAGACAGAGTTCCTCATGTGGCTTGGAGCTCACCAATTTGACTAGATTGCTGACCAAGAGGTCCCAGAGATCCTTGTGTCTCTGCCTCCCTAGGGTTGGGATTACAGATCTTACCCCACCTTTCATGGACCCTAAGATAGATGNCCCTTGACCTGTGGCATGGGAGAGCTGGCCCTGCCCCTAATAGAAAAGCTGCCCCCTGACACTCCTGCTTCAAGCCCCCAATACCTGAACTTGGGGAAAAAGCTGGGTGGTCCCAGTGGCCCAACTTGACCAGCTCAGCTACCACCCAAGTATACATCCAGGGCTTTGAGTCGACACTCTCCAACATCTACCCCATCTACCCCAACATCTACCCATGCGCACCTGCTGGTGTGCATAAAGGGACTGGTCCTGCAGGGCCATGACTGGGGCAATGGGGGGGGGTATCTGAGAGGAGTTTCAGTGAGGGTTCAGTATTGTTGGTGTATCAGAAGCCACAGGCCTTGAACATGACCGACACTTTACACAATGAACATTTGCAAGTAAAGTTGTCTGGACAAAAGGGTATACTGCATGATGCAGAACAGCTCCCAGTGCCACCAAGACGAATGGAGAGGCAATGGAGAGGTAGGAAAGACAGAGGAGGGAAGTGTTTTGTTGTTGTTTGCTTTTGTTTGGTTTAATTAATATTCTTATTTGTATTTTTTATTTTTACTTTATTTTTACTATTTCTTTTTTAGTTTTCTTTTGGGGGAGCACTACAAGGGTGAAGGGAAGATATGGAGGGACTGGGAAATGAGTGCAATGGGGGAACATGATGTGAAATTCCCAAAGAATCAATAAAAATTATGTTAAAAAATAAAAACAAAAAACCCAAGTATATGCTACCATGTCCAGCACCTTACTTGGGTGCTAGGGACAGAACTTTGGTCTCACATGTTTGGGTGCTAGGGACAGAACTTTGGTCTCAAATGTTTGGATGCTAGGGACAGAACTTTGGTCTCACATGTTTGGGTGCTAGGGACAGAACTTTGGTCTCACATGTTTATAAATGTAGTTTACTAACTGATGCGTTTCCCCAGCCTCACAGTCTGTCTTCTAAAATCTGAGAATACAGACCTAGGTCAGGTCCTGGAGGGAACAGACTGATGCCTTCAAGTTTGTACTTGGGAACATTTGTTTTGCTTTCCAAAAGTCTCTTGAGAAGGCATTTGGAGGTGTAAGGATGCCATGGGGCAAAAGGAATAATTATTCTACCAAAGTCTCAAGTTTTCTGTCAAAGAGCACTGGGGATGAGGCAGTGGAGAACGCTATTATCCACTGTGATTTATTACACACCAGAGCCATCACAGCCAATGCCATCCTCAGCACCACCACAGATGAGTCAGCACAGGGCCTGCCTGAGGCAGGTAGGAGCATCCTCTGTGTGAAGGTGACTGTCACAGAGGGCTTTAGCACACAGAGTGCTGCCAGCCAACAGTGATACCTGACTCAAGGAATGTGACTGAGGGCCTTCATGGTCAGCCAAGGATTTACAAGTGTCCCAGAACACCCTCTGTGCATAAAGCACTGATGAAGTAGAACCGGGGAGCTCTGGATCTCTGGATATTGGTGGGCACAGCCCCTTTGGAAAGCTGTCTGGAAGTTTCTAGTACAGATGAACATATGTCCTATGACCCAGCACTTCCACAGGTAGCCATATACCCAATACTATGTACAACAATGGCATGTGTAAGATTGTTTGGGCAGACCTAATTATAATAGTTAGCAGCTACCACAAATAGTCCAAAGGTCTGTCCCCTGCATAAGGGGAAATAAATTTATATAATGGAAACTCTTGATGTATGAAGACAGCAAGGATAAATTACACATATATACTACAGATTGAAAGAAGCAAGATCCAAGGATCCACATAAATAGTATATGTTAATAATAAGTAAGAAAATAGGAGTGTACCTAAAGGGTTATTTGGCCATGTGCCTAGAACGGGAAGTCCCATTCCCCACAAGATACCATTGGCAACTTCACCTGCAGAAGACGTTCAGTGATGTGCACGTAGCATTGACTCAGTGAAGAGAGATGTTCCCATCACACCTTCCTCAGCATCCTCTTTACAGTTGATCAGAGGAAGGAAAAAAAAGNTAAGAGGAATGAGGGCAAGATCAAAGAGGAGAGAGATGTAACCAGTAGAACAGTTCATATTTTTCAGTCTTTTGTGAGCCTTGGCTTGTTTCTTCTCTTTCCCCAGTAACACTGTGTTGTGTTACTGCTCTGTTTGCTTTTTCACAAGTCACTTTTAAGCTATAAGAGGAGCAGGAAAGACATGTGAAACACAAATCTTGTGCTCTACTTTATAAATGTGTATAAATACAAGGGAATTAGAATGTGGAAGCCCGGCACGTACATGAAGCATCAATATAATGATGCAAGAGGCTTTTATGTTTATTGTGTGCAAGACCGTCCCTGAAGCATCAATGCTGTGGGTCAGGGGACTGTATGTGACCAGATACAGTCTTTTTTTTTGGAGGGGAGGGGGCTTGAAAGAAAGATTTAGGCAGAAAGATGCAGTCTACTTGTTTCCTACCTAATGCTTATTTTCCATTTTTTTTTTTTTAGTTAGTAAACTAAAATGAACAAATAAAAGCCCTGATTCACTCTTACAGCTAAGCCTGACCACATCACTGTGGTGTCTAGCCAATTATAAGCAGAATGCTGTACAGGGTCCCAGGAAATAACTTAAAAGACAGCAAACTTGCCTGGACATTGCAGCAAGTTCCTTCTTCTCCATTCCTATTTTCTGGATTTTGGACACGATGTCTGGTACCCTGTCATCCACTTTCAACCACAAGGCTGCTCACCTCAGTTGTAGAGCAGCAAGAAAGCCGAGGATGCTGACAGAAGACTTCCATGTAGGCCCTAGGCTGCCTTCCTTTACATTTCTTTTCCTCTGAGAAAAATGGAACCTGTGTACTCATAGTTATTCAAATGATGTTCGTGCTAGCTAACCTAGGCAAAAAGAAGAACTTCCTGTCCTGCTATTAAAGCAGGTACAGATAAAATGATATGTTGGTTTAAGCCAAGTCATGAGGGCCAAATAAGCTGGGCATGATGGCTCACATTTGTAGACTTGTCCAAAGGAAGGAGAGATGGGAGGACCTGGCAGGGGGGTCTTGCTGGTCAGCCCACTGAGTGTTAAATAAACCTGTCTCAAAAAAATGAGGAAGGTAACTGACCTCTGGCCTCCACTATGTAGACACACATGCATGCATACACACATACACACACACACACACACACATACACACACACACACACACAAACAGCTAAATAAAATAAAATTATAAGCTGGGCAGTGGTGGCACACACTTTTAATCCCAGTACTTGGGAGGCAGAGGTGGGCATACATCTGCGTTCCAGTTCAAGACCAGCCTGGTCTACAGAACAAGATCCAGGGCAGCCAGGGCTACACACAGAGAAATCCTGTCTTGAAAAAACAAAAACAAAAACAAAACAAAACAATCAAAAAAACTGGAAAATTAAATCACTGATTGATTGGTGTCTACTGTAGTCCATTCTCTTCTTATTAAAAAGAAGTGCTGCCAGGCAGTAGTGGCGCATACCTTTGATCACAGCACTTGGAAGGCAGAGGCAGGCAGATCTCTGAGTTCAAGGCCAGCCTGGTCTACAGAGTTCCAGGACAGCCAGGGCTACACAGTGAAACCCCGTCTCAAAAAAAACTATATATATATATATATATATATATATTTAAACTAAATAAGTTATATTTAAACAACATTAAAGACTTAAAACTAACTATTCCTGTTTATCTTTGTTATCTTCTATGGGTTGCATGCCTTTGAGATGATTTCCATCTGCCCTGTCTTCCCAGGAAACAGCTAGACAAAAACCTGAGATTGAACATCTCTTCCTGATGCCACTGACCTGACCTGATGCTGCTGACTTGAGACTAGCCATGGAGGGTATTTATTAGAGGCTACATATCAGGGCTATTTTTCTTTTCTTTTCTTTTCTTTCTTTCTTTCTTTCTTTCTTTCTTTCTTTCTTTCTTTCTTTCTTTCTTT
>LZPO01034983.1:0-10330 GCA_001675575.1 Neotoma lepida | reverse complement strand
TCAAAATCAGTTTAAACCAATGGAATGAGGCTCTAACTGTGGAATGGGGTTCTAGGGATCAAGTAATCTGGACGAGGAGATTTCCCCTGACACCCAACTAGAGAGTAAAATCCGTAATGGCAAAAAGGTACAGGGCTCACTTAGTTACAGTAGTGACATGCTAAGAGCAAGTAGAGAGTCTGCTTAAGTGAGGGTGAAAACAGAAAGAGAAATTCAGTTAGTGTAGTGCTGTGACCACACTAACCCAGATTCTCCAACTACATCCTGTAAGGTATTAGGCCTTGGGGATGGGATGGGCCCGCCCCCGCCCACCTTCCCACATCGGCCAGGCCTGGTTTGAAGCCCTAATTACCCAGTGGTGGCCACAGAGCAAGTCCTAGGGGTGCAATTGTCAAACTGTGAGAGACACCTAGGAGGGCAATTGTTTCTCTGACCACCGCCCTTGCGCACGGTGTACGACCAAGCCTGGGTCCTGGAGGATCCTGTCTGAGCCGCGAGTCAGAAAATTAAAGAATCCCGCGGGGAATATCAGAGACCNGGTGGGAAAATTCCCCAAACCTCCTCTAAAGTCACACTGTGTCCCATCTCCTTGTGACTCCGGGGCCTGGGGCCAAAGCAGAAACGCGTCCACACATCGAATCCCTTCGCACGGGGCCAGGCCTGTGTGTCTCCAAGGAGGCTGGCGTGGAATCGCAGTAGGTCAGAAGCTCCGCCGGTGGGAAGCCTTCACGCAGAACAGAGGGGTACCCGATAGCCCCANGCGCGCCGCCCCACCGGGACGCTCCGCCCTCCCTCGCTGGTTGGCCGCGGCGCTGCAGCGAGCGGCGGCAGGAGGAGCCCGGCGCGCCCGCCACGCAAAACCACCGTGCTCGGTCTCCAAGCGGCGGTGGCAGCGTTTGACAGCAGCCCGTGCGCTGGGTCCCCGCGGCGTCCAGCATCAGTATCCCGCATCCGCCACGCTCCCCGAGTCCCGGCTAGCGCCAGTGCCCACTATGGGGAAGCCCACGAGCTCCGGATTCGACTGGCGCCGCTTCCTGCGGAATCACTGGCTGCTGCTCTCCACCGTGGCCGCCGTGGTGCTAGGTGAGCCGTGCGGGGGGCAAGGCGCGCGCCCGGGGACAGGCCGCGTGTGGGGCCGGGTGGGCTCGGCGTGATGCGCGCTGCCTGCGTCCCCAGGGCCTGGGCTCCCCAGCTTGGGAGCAACCTGAGCGCTTTGCTTTCACGCTGGGGAAACAATGCTCGCAGGGAACCCCCATTCCTGTGCTCTGCGAGCTGCTGTCGCTGCTTTCTCCAAAATGATCAAAGGTGCTTGGAAGGTGGACGGGGGTCATTTGAAACCAAGCAGGGCTTAATTTCATCCTTAACTGTTCCCACACACGCACACACCACCACACCACCACCACCACCACCACCACCACCACCGTGCCTGACTGAGATTGTATGAATTACAGTTCTCCGTCATATTTGAAGAGATTCATCTGGGCCTGCGGGATGGTGGAGCCCCTGGGAACGTTGGGACCCCTGGCAGGGGGTAGATGCCTTCTTACGGGATTCCCCTTCAATCAGATTCATGCCTGAATTCCCACTAGCAGTTGTGGCTCGAGGGAGGCCACAGGCAACCAGCGCTAAGAGAATTCAGCCCCCTTCTTCCTCCTGGGCTACCTGCTCACCACATATTTCTATTAAAAATAATATAAGCCGCTTTTATTTGGTTTCACGCTGCCATGTATTTAAGTCACCCACGTCTGACATATGGCTGAGCCAGGACTAGGTGCCTGTCTGAGCCATTGCTCAGAGCTTTGAGTTACTCATGTTTAGAATCTCATTTTCTGGCCAGGTTGTCTAACTTGANCTGATAATGCACTTTAGGGCAGGAGCCCTGTGGGTCTTTATATCCCAGGGGGCGCNGCCCACTAGGTACTGGCAGGTGCACCTTGAGGGAAAGCGGATTCCTAGGCAGCCTCCACCCTCTGTCTGGAAATTGCGGCTGCCTCTGCTGGAAAAGGGATGGGGCAGCCGGTTCTTCTCCCCGGGTATTACACCTTGCTCTTGAGTCTGGCAATACTTGGTGTTGCCTGCTCTCCTCCAAGGTCTTCCCCACCAAAAATAAAATGCCTTTGGAAGTTAATGGAATCCTTGGGGTCATAGGGTCTCCTCCAGAACTTTATGCAAAGGGAANTCAGGCTTCTAGTAAATAAATAACATCCTGGAATCGCCTTAACAGAGGACGCTTGTGGGAGGGAAGGGGTGGGGGAAGTAGAACCGCTAGTGTTCACTTTCCCCAGTGCCAAGTGGTTTAGGGCATTTGGGGGGAAAGGTTTCTCTTGCNTCACCACATTTAAATAACAGGCCCTACTAAGAGAGTGAATGGAGTTGAAGCCATGCCTTGTTTTCCCAATGATGAATACAGAATTTATTTTTAAATCCTTTGGAAAGCCTTGGAGGTGACTAAAGCTTATGTCTCCTCCCCAGTTCTGTGTGTCTGCAGCCCTGGGCACTCCAGAGACTCCACTTGGTCACCAAGTGTTTCCAACCCAGCAGTTGGCATGAGTGCTGGTGCCCCATAGTTCACATACCAACTCACCAGAGGCCACTCTGAAAGGAAGCCTTGCAGTTACTCANTGGCCTTTGAACCAGTAGCATAAGCAACATCCTCAGGCCAAATAAANATTTCCTTCCTATTTCGCAGGCATGGCTGGTGGTCTCAGGTAGACCCCTTTTCCCAGTTCGAGTGTTGGTGAGCCACACAGGAACTCAGTTCTGGTATTTTGTCTCAGNCATAAATCCACCATTTAAAATTGCAAGTGGCCAGCTGAGGTNTTAGTAATCACTTGCTCTTTCTGAGAAGCGTAGGACAGACTCAGGCATGTTGCCATCTGGTCTGAGAACTCTCCAGCTCAGAATACCATGAGGGTGCCCAAGCAGGCACTTGCTGGGGTCCTCCTCTTTGCCACTCAGAGTCCCATTGGTCTGAGTGAAAACTCGAACCTGCCTTTGTTCAGTCTACACTGGCTTGTCTATTTAATAAGCAACGAAATCCCAGCCACATGTCCTGAGTATCTATCAGCCCTTTCTAGATTGTTGTAGCCAAGGTTTTCTATAGCTGCCTTAAGTGATCCAGCAAAATGACCAGANCTCTCATGAAGCCTTCTTTGGGGGAGTTTTTGGGTATGTAGACATTAAAAAAGGGGGAATTATTAAAAGCAGTTAGTTCCTTTGTGAGATCTTCTGAACACAGCCATTGAAATATTTGACCCCCAAAATAAGTCGGCAGCTATTACTATGTAAATTATTTTGGTTAGTGAACAGAAGGGCAAAGTTTTCTTTTTTCCAGGCAAGGTGGCACAAGCCTGTCATCCCAGGAATCAGGAGGTAGAAACAGGACAATCAGGGGTTCGAGGTCAGCCTCATCTACATAGTGAATTTGAGGCTACACTGAGCTACATGAGACNGCTTCAAAAAACTCTGAGTGCATGTGTTTGTGCGTGTGTGTGTATGTATGTGTGTGCACTCAAACTCCGATTTAAAGCCTCTGATTTTCTGAGACATAGCTAGTGAGGGAAAATACAATTAAAGATCAATTTCACTAGTGTGATGTTAACTTAGTTTTTAATGACCAAGGAGATTCTTTGAAATAAATGCTTGACAAATCCTTATTTGCAAAGTTGGTATGAAGTGGGTGACTGTCTTTGATAATTTTTGTGAAACCCTACAAGATCGTGAGAATAATATTTCACCTGGGAGGATCATTTCAATTGTCTTCCCTGTTCCCATAGTACAGTAGAATAAGCGTAGTGCCTACAGTCGGGAGCCCTGGACTTGAGTCCCGAATTCTATCTGGTGCTGCTATCTAGATTCGTTGCTTATTCTTTGGGATCCTCAGTTCCCTCATCTTAAAAAATGTGAATGTATGTGACCAGAGTTGATTAAGATACTGTGGAAACAGTTTGTGGACGGCATACAATAAGCATTCAGTAAATGCTGCATTGATGAAAATCNGAATTTAAATANGGAAATAATATTTTGTTTTGAAATTGAGTCTCTATTCTGCCTAATGTCCAGTTTATAATTTGATGTCCACAGTAATGGTTTTAATGGCATTTAATGGCATGCTCTATCAAAGCCAATGCCAGTCTCTCTAGCATTATTCACTTTAAAGAAATGAATAGAAAAAGTTAATGACTTTGTTTTTTACCCTATGGACTAAATCTTAACTTGCTGAACAGGCAGAAAGTCAGTGGGAAGAAATGTTGTGGTAGTGGGAATTATGTCCAAGCAGAATTCCTGTGTGAGAATTCGGCCACCAAGGCTAGGGCAGCTTGTAATACTAGGGAGATACATGGATTCCCCCTCCACTCGCTACAGGCAGTATCATCTCCCCTCCAGGCTTTGTGTGAAGAAATCTGCAATGCTCAGCTTGGACTTTCAGAAAAGCCACAGATACGGCTTGCACCAGGGAGCTGTCAAACTTGTTCACTGTAAAGCTGTCCCTGTGAGCTCCAAGGAAGCAATCATCTCTCTATTGTACAAACTCTGGGCTAATTACTCCAAGTTCTGAGTAACACCCTTATTGAGTCTTGTGTCTTCTGCCGTGGAATGGCTCTTGTATGCTTGACAGTGTTCATCTGGACCTGGCCTTGGCTTTTCGTTGTTTCATTTTGGAGCAAGCCATGGATTCCAGACCCCAGCTCTTCATCTCACTGGCATTGGTAGAACAGGATTTAAGTGTACCTGCCTGGCATGGTGGCACACACCCTTAATCCCAGCACTCAGGAGGCAGAGGCAGGTAGATCTCTGTGAGTTTGAGGCCAGCCTGGTCTACATAGTGAGGCCAGCTCAGGAACAAGTTGTACAGCTATCTGGGCCATCCTGACTCCTTGGATACATAGCAGGGAAAGGTTGGGGGTGGGGAGGGCTAGAAGGTTGAGGTGGAGGTGAGAAAGGGACAGGTTCAAGTCCAAGCAAGGAGAGAGAGTGTCTCATCCAGGCAGTGGATATGGAAGGGAATGNGGGCCGTCCAGTTCATTCCTGGTGGAATTTGGTCAGAGTGAGAGTGACTGTATCTAGCAGGATCNGGAGTTCCAGAAAAGGGTTTGGTGTGGACATATTGAGGTGGAAGAGCCTTCAGGGGCCTTTGGGTGACACTAGGTGGGAATCTGGAGTCTGGAGACAGGTTGCAAGTGGAGTGGAGTGTTAGGTGGAATTTATCAGGCTCAGGAAGAGGCTAAAGCTCTGAGGACAAATGAGCCCATTTGAACGGGGAGATGAAAAGACCCAGAGCCGAGGAGTGCAGAGAGGGGATACTGAGCAGACAGCAGCAGAGTTAAGAAGTAAACAGTGCTGGCGAGGATGCTCCGAAGTCCTGCTGTGAGTGGAGGAGGGCAGGTAACCCTAGGAGACTTTCTTTGGAGGCACTGGGGTGTGAAAGGNTTGGGAGAAAGTGGTAATTCAGTGTTACAGCCAGAGAACCTTTTCCTGCTTTGTTTGGTTTTGTTTTGGGTTTTGAGTCTGCTTTAATTCCAAAGAACGAAATCTTAAAGATGGAGATGAGAGAAGGGAAGAGGAAGGGAGGGAGGGAGGGAGAGGAGAAGGAGGAAGGAGAGAGAGAATACCGAGAGAATGCNTGTGAATTATGTTGGGTAGAACAGGGCCTAGGAGAACTGAATGCTTGCCCACAGGGTGGAGGGACCTGGTGAGGGCTTGACCTGAGCAGGGCACAGGGTTGTATGTTTGATCTTCCTTTGGATCTGCCTTTTCTGGTGGCAGAGCCTGGCTGGCTCTCACTCCTCCCCAGATCCTTAGCTAACTTGCATCATAATGTAGAGGATGCTGTTCGTAGATTCCAAAGACTGAGATGTGGGCCTGTCCGTTTGGAGGCCACCATTGAAGTCTCTGTATGGGAAGAGTTGCGACCTGCTATCCAAATGACCTTGCTTAGAAGCAGATCAGATGATCTCATTTGGGGCCNTAAAATAGCCTATGACTGCTGTTACTCTACGGTAGAGAGTCCATCTCTCTAGCATGGCATCCCAAACCTTCCCCTGTCTACATCCATCCCGCAGCCTCATTCTTCAACACACAGCTCTGCACACCTTGAGTAATGCACCTTCTTCTGAGGGATACAAAGCACCCTCCCTTCCTGTTTTGCCTTTGATAAGATCTAGGGCTGGTGTCACTATCATATGTGCTGTGTGTGTCTCAACCTAGTTTGTCTTTCCAGCAAGCATATTTCCAGGAAACTGAGGCACTGACAGGAAACTTGCCCAAGGTCACTGATCAAGGGCANAGCTGTGATTCAAACCCTGGCGGTTTGGCTCCACAGCCCCTGCTACTGTCCACTCTACTTCCTCCTGATGTACAAAGCCCACACCTGCCGGGAGTTTGTTACCCTGTCTTCTGATCTCTCTGCCTCCCCACTAACCATAGGACCCTGATGGAGGACTCTATGCCCACAGCACTGTCTCATTTGTTTTAAGGCTATATACTTTTGTTGCATTGTTGAGCAATTTATGACCTAGAGAATTGGGACCCACAGACATGGTTCTTGCTTGTTAAATGGACAAATGAATGCTAAGTTTCCACCAGGGTCCATTTCCTCCGTAAGTTCTTTTCTGCTTTCTCCAGTCCCCTCTATGAAGTAACTCTACATAAGTAACTCAGTTTAACACTTAGTCCGCATATACCCNAGGCATACTCATTTTTCTTTCTTAAAACTAGATTACAGACCCCCTTGGGGTGCTCCCACAATACCTAGCAGGTACTCAAAAACAAAATGAAACCACAAAATAATGCAACTGACTCTTAAAAATCCACGTGAAGAAAAAGTATATCTAATATGCTTTGGGGGCCTTTGTTTCATGTCAAAAAGAAAAGGGTTTATATCATCTAAAAGGGCAAGGAAGATTCCATTCACATGTTAATTCATTTATAGGTAGTAGATTGTCTTACCTGGTGCAGTGTTTGTTGAGAAAGAATCAGAAGCAAAAATTCTGAAATTGATTATTGATGTCTCCCAAGGACTCAAGAGCTGGACATAGTAGTAGATGTGCTACATGCTTGTTCCTGNGTCTTAAAACCTCTGAGGATCCTTCTAGTTTTAAGAACCTTTAGGTCCATGGTCATACAGTCACACTCCTTATTTCACTGCTAGGAACCAGAGGAACTCCTGCACAGGGTGCTAAGGAAGTACTGGGGAGTATTACATGAAGATGAAATGACCTTGATGTCCCATCAACTGTTCTGTGATGTCATAGGTGAGGCTATTAACTAGGGTAATGTGCTACATCAGTGTCAGATGACTCCCAACAGTAATCAGAGGGCTAATAAACACATGCATCTGGCCTTGACACATTTCTAGTTTAAAATATTACTGAAACACAGACTATTCCAACTTATAAAATAAAAAATATTATCTGATCTTTCTTCAAAGTGATAGGAATAGCTTGGTTCTGTATGTTCAAAATCACTAACTTCTGTGGCATACAATAAATAATTTGATGTAGGGAAAACAAAAGGCATAACTTCTCATATGTAATAACAGATTTACAGATTTATATTTTTTTTAGAATTTGGGCTTTTGATGAAGTATAGAACCCTTTCTCTCTGTTTATGTATGTCTAGAAACTGGAGAAAACAAAATTGCTGATTTAGGAGTACATTTTATTTGCAATAGTATATTTAATCCACAGCTTGCCACAGACATGACATTAGCAAAATAATGGTTATTACAATGGGTTTTTGTGACATTTTCTCTAAATGGTTGATAGTTTGTCTCATTGACTTTATAGATGGCTAAGTCTATATACACATGCTCTTATATGTTAATNAAGTTCTGCTTAAGTTGTCCCTTCCTGAGTACCTATCTATCCAGTGCCTATTCTCATCTATCCACAATATCTGCTTAAGGAGTACCCAAGAGTCTTTCTTGGTCTAAGGTCCACATACTGAAGAGTTAAAACAAGAAAACTGGGCTTTAGACCTCAAACTGCCGCCGTAAAACAGAAAGGGAAAGANAATGCATGCTCTTTCTACAAAGCCAGCTCCCTTATACCAAACCAGAAGACACAGGCAGAAAACTATAAACCAGTTTCTCTGATGAACATAAATATAAATCTGAGACAAAGTCTTGCAAACCAAATTCAAAAACATAGTAAGATCATGCACCATGACCAAGTTGGTTTCCAGGGATGAGAGATCGTCTAACATGCACAAAAACAATGCANGTAATGTAGCACATAAAGATTTAAGGACCGAAATTACATGATAATTTCAATTCATGCCAGAAAAAGCCTTTGAAAAACTTTAGCATCCCTTCATGATAAAAGCCTTGAAGAAACTAGGAGTAAAAAGAGCATCCACCAATATAATAAAGGCTATGACAACAAACTGGTTATTTATTATATTATAGTTAATGAGGGGAAGTGAGAGCATTTGCTTTGAAGTCTGCAATGAAACAGGGATGCCACTCTCTCACTCATTCAATTTAGCATTCAAAGTCTTATCTAGAGCAATCAGATAAGAAGTAGGAATAAAGGGGTACAAATGGAAAATGAAGAANTCAAATTATNNTACTTACAGATGATGAGATCCTAACTTAAAATACCTTAAAGACTCCCAGAAAATGCTTAGAGCTAATAAGCACTTTGACTAAAGTAGTATAATACAAAAATCAAGTTTAAACAAACAACAACAGCAACAACGCAGTAGCTTCTCTATACTTCTGTCTTAGTTAGGGTTTCTAATGCTGTGAGGAGACCCCATGACCACACTTATAAAGGAAAACATTTAATTGGATCTGGCTTATAGTTCAGAGGTTTTTAGTCCATTACCATCGTGGTGGGAAACATGGTGGCATGCAGGCAGACATGGTGCTAGAGAAGGAAATGAGAGTTCTACATTTTGATCCACAGGCTTGAGCTTATGAGACCTCAAAGCCCACCCCTTAGTGACACACACTTCCTCCAACAGAGCCACACCTACTCAAACAAGGCCACACCTCCTAATAGTGCCACTTTCTATGGGCCAAGCATTCAAACACATAAGTCTATGGGGGCCGTTCCTATTCAAGCCACCACAGCACCAATAGTGAACTTGCCAAGAAAGAACTCAAGGGGGAAATCCCGTTCACAATAGCTTTTTCAAAAACCTACAAATAAACCTATNTAAGGAGGTAAAGGCTNTCTACGATGAAGATGGAAAAGCCTCCCATGCACACAGATTGGAATAATTAATATTGTGAAGACAACTATGTTACCAAAAGCAATCCCATCAAAATCCCAATGTCATTCTTTGTGAAACTAGAATAATAATCATAAAATTCATGTGGACACTCAAATGTCCCCAAATAACCAAGGCAATCCTTAACAGAAGGTGCAATGCTAGTGTACCGCAATAGCCTATCTCAAATTCTGTAACAGAGCCATAATAATAAAAATGGCATGGTGCTTGTACAAATACAGATATGTAGATAAGCCATATAGAATAGAGGGCCCCAAAACCCACACAATTACAGCCATCTAGTATTTGACAAAGTTTGTCAAAAAACATACATAGGAGAAAAGACAAACACTTTGATAAATGGTACTGAGAAAACTGGATTTCCACATGTAAAAGAATAAAAGTATCTCTGTACAAAAATCAATATGAAGTGGATCTCACACTTTAGTGTAAGACTTGAAACTTTGAAACTATTAGAGTAAAACATACATAGAACACTTCAAGATACAGGTATAAACAAAAGCTTTCTTCCTAATCAGAAGGCCATATAATGAATGTCAGTGGCCAGAGAGATGTCCCAGTAGGAGTGCTTGCTGCTCTTGCAAAAGACCCAGCACCCATGTCAAGTAGCTCACAATTTTCTGTAACTCCATCTCCAGGGTATCTGATGCCCTCTTCTGGCCCATATGGGCACCCACTCACATGTGCACATACTCATGCACACACACATAATTAAAAATAGAATAAAACTCTTTTTTAAAACTGAAAAATTTAAACATCAGAGATTAACCAATCATCCAATCAATAAATGGGCTAACAGACTGAATAGATAGTTCTAGAGAGAAAGAGTTCAAAGGTTAATAAACACTTGGAAAGTATTTAGTATTGTTAGCCATCAGGGAAATGAAAATTAATTTTTTTTAATTCTCTCACCCTGTCAGAATGGCTATGATCAACAACACAGATGACAACAAATGTAGAGAAAGAGGCACCTTAGTCACTCCTGATGGGAAGGTGAACTTGTGCAATCACTATGGAAATAAGGATGGAGATTCCTCAAAAAGCTAAAAATAGAGCTGCCATATGACCCAGATATACAACTCATATATACACA
>LZPO01034982.1:197729-220450 GCA_001675575.1 Neotoma lepida | reverse complement strand
TGAGTTCTGTTTTTTAAAATTTTTTTTAATGTATCATGATCCAGAATGTGTAGGCTTTCTTAGAGAATATCCCAAACACACTTGAGAAGAATGCATATTCTGTTGTTGTTTATGAAATATTCTATAGATGTCGATTGTATTTATTAGGCTGAATTTGAACAGATGGTTAATAGTGGACAGAAAAGAGAGAAGAGGCACAGACAGGCCCAGATGCAACCTTCAAAGTCATATCCCCAATGANCTATTTCCTTTTACCAAGTCTTACCTCCCAAGGATTCTATGACATCCCAAAATAGTGTCACCAGCTGACAGCAGAGCAGTCAAAGCATGAGTCTATAGAAGACATTCACATTCAAACNGTAACATTTGTTTCTGGTCCCCAAAGGCTCATACACATCTCATAAATGAAAAATGCATTTGGTTCATCTCCAACATCTCTAAAGNTAACAGTTCCAGCCACTGATTAAAANCCTAGCTCAAAATCCGTTAGGAGTCTTGCATTAACTCTTANCTGTAAGTCCTATAANTTAAAATCAAATTACAGATCTTAAAGACATAATGCCATAGGGAAAAAAAAATATTGTCATTCCAAAACTGATCAGCAGGGGCTACAGAAACAAAAAAAGAATGGAAGAAAAAGACTAAAAACCAATAGGCCAAACATGTCCAGCATCCAGAACATGCAAAAACTGTGTGAGCTCTGGGCCTTTGCCAGCTGCAGTCCATACCACCTCTCTTGAGCTGGTTTCTCTTGCTGCCTGCAGCTTTCCTAGCCACATAGTCAGCATTCTGGCATCTCCAACATGCTGTGGTCTTTGATGTGGCTTAAGCTGCACCCTTACAGGATCACACATGTCCTTTCCATGGGCTTCTTGCCGGAAATCTGACTCTGCTACACACTGCATGTCCTCCTCTGCCTTCCTTTGAAATCTCTAGGGAAGCCATAATCATCCCCAAACTCTTGCATTCTGCATGCCTGCACACCCAGCCAGGTGTGTTTNCAAGCTTGANTAATAGCCAAGCTTTCTCTACAATGGCCTTTGAGTAGATAGATGTCTGTACTCAAGAAAGCACTTCCCTAGGCAGCCCTGTGTGATCAGGCTATNCTGTGGTCCTTTCTTCTCAANGGAAAAGGTGTCAAAATGAGTTGACAATTTTATGCCCGGTAACCTATGACGATTGGGTATGACTGATTCCTGAAATGCCCTCAAGACATTATTCCTACTATCCCTTTGCAAAGTAACCAATGCCTTTTGTTATAGCACTAATCTGTTTAGCAACCATATCTAAAAGCAATCCTTTCCACATCCTCATGTTCCTTTTCTGCCCAAATTTTGTTTCTCAACTCTTTCTACTCTCCTTTGCCTCTAGATTAGCACTGCAAAACTGCCTGAAAGAAGCCAGTATTAACTGAAGGTTATCCTGTCTTGAAATTTCCTCTGCCAAATTAATCTGCCATCTTTAAACTCCAGCTCTAACAAAATTTCAGATTATGAACAAAATAATAGACAAATTGTTTTTCGTGATATTACACAAACTGTGTCTTGTCCAATTCCCAGTAGCATCGTTGGTTTCGTCTGAGACCCCATGAACTCAGTGATTACTGGCCACATTTNGCTTGGCATTCTNGTATTCTGAGCTCCCACTAGAACCGCCCCCTAGCTACGCTTCTAGTATTCTAAAGCTCATGTGGCCNATATCTCCAAATTATTTCATTTTACTTCCATAAGGCAGTTCCAAAGATCTAAAAACAACGTGGCCAGGTTTATTCACAGTGGTAACCCTATTTTCCCAGTGACAACTTTCTGTTGTAATGTATTTAGCATTGGGTCTTTTGTGTCACTGTTGATAAGTGCCAAAGAAAGTAACTTTAAGGAGGAAAGATTTAGTTGACTCGTGTGTTTAGAGGTCNTAATACATGGTTGATTNGTCCTGTGTACTAGGGCAGAGCAACAACTGTAGCAGAAACACATGAACAGTAACTTGTGTATGGGAAAAGACAGAGAAGAGACTGGAGACCCAGGACAATCTCCAAGGTCACACCCACCTACTCAGCTTGCTCCCACCTCCCAAAGTTTCCACAGTCTTTCAAAATAACACAACTAGATGTGGGCTAATAATGAAAATATGAACCCATGAAGGTCGTTAATATTTAAACTGTAACATTGAACAATATGCTGCAATAGAAGACAGTTACAATCTCAGGAGCAGAAATCCATTGCTTTGGTGGGGGAAAGAAGTTGTGGTGGTTATGTCTGGAGACTAGACAAGAGACTATTCATTGTAATAGTTTCTATTAGAGTTCCCTGTATGTATTAAAGTATAAAAATTAACAGAAGGTGAGAAGTATGCAGGGGTCACAGACTAAACACACAGTGACTTCAGGAAGAAGACCCCAGAATATCCTATGTCCACTTATATCTTATGAAAGGTGGCCAGTGTAAGAGTTATAGTCCTTTTCAGCACAGACNACAGATTGTCATCAACTTCAAAATGTTGGATTGGAATGATGTCACTTGAAGCAATGTGTTTTTTGCCCATAAGATGAGGGTATCATCTGACACATGAAACTTGATACTCTTATCAACTAGGTAGCCATTCAAATGGATGTAGTCCTAAATATTTGTTGTCTTTGATTGAAAGAAGTCAGTCTACCAGTAGGTTTATATCATTGGTCATACACCAAGAAAAGCACCCAGACCAATAGTAACATGACCAACAATCAACAGAATGGTGTGCAGATGCACCTGTCATGGTTTTGTTTTAGATGGATGCTTACGTTCAAATGGGGCTCATATCAGGTTGAGCCTGAGCTGTGGGACAATCTNTCATCGGTGAGTCTTTGGGGACTATCTTAAGCTCATTCACCAGCCTTTATGAGATGGGAACAAGATTAAGGTGTTGTAAGCCANGGACAAGCCTGAGAACTTTGGGTGTCAGCTAAACTGGAATTGAAAAGACACTACTATCTCTCAGTTGAGCCAGTTATTTAGAATCTATCAGTGATACAGAAGTTCTGCTGAATGTCCCTTTTAAGAGGATCTCATATGAAGCTCTGGCTGGCCTCAAATTCACAAAAAGTCACCTACCTCTGCTTCCTGAATACTGGAATTAAATGTGTGTGCCACATCACACTTAGCATGATTTAAAGTATTTGGATGTAATTACTTAGAAGATTTTTTTTTTGCTTCTATACCTGCAGGTATTGTACATCTATATTAGGTAAGATTCTCTAGAGGAACACATCTGGTAGGAAGGGAGTTTAGTAAATTGGCTTACATGATAGGGGATGGGTAGCGGCTAGGTTAATTGTCATCTTGACAGAATCTGCATCACTTGAAAGATGGGCCTTTGGGCATATCTGTGAGAAATTATCTTGATTGTGGTAGTTGAGTGGGGGAAGACTAGTCCACTGTAGATGGCACCATTCCTTGGCTGGAATCTGAGACTACGTCTGGAGAAAAAGAGTTAAGCACACGTGCATTCTCGATTTTCTGCTTCCTGACTGTGAGTGCAATGTGACCAGTGGATTCAATCTCTTTCTCTACCTGTAACTGTGAGCCAAAATAGACCCTTGCATCCTTCAGTTGATTTTGTCAGGATATTGTATGACAGCAACAGGTAACTTTATTAATATACCATCTACACACTGGAAAGGCTGAGGACTCAGTACCTGCTCGGCCCATGAAACTGGTAGCAGTTCTAATCATGTGCCAAAGGCTTGGAAGATTCCTCAGAAGTCAATGGTCTTTAGTGAACTCTGGAAGATCCACAAAATTGTACTCTGACATAGGTTGAGGCTGCCAGCAACAGCAACAGCCAGAATAGGTGCCACCTGCTTAAAAAGAAGAGAATGAGGGAAGGAAACAATGCTTATTCCTTGGATCTTTCTTTGCCTTGGACCCCCATTGGAAAGTGCCCCCTACTCTGAANGAGGGTCTTCCTCCATTCAACTAATGCCTCACAGACACATCCAGATGTGTGTCTCCTAGCTGATTCCAAATCCCATCAAACTGGCAATCAAGACTGACCGTAGTTAGTGCTGCCCATCTGTCTTAATTTTGTCTCAATAGCTTGGCTTCATAAATGTCAGAGAAAGTTCAGGTATAATATTTGGACAAGACATTTTGCATTGTTAAAGATTATAGACTAGTGTTCTGACTGGAAACTTTGGAAGAACCATTTGGTTAGATTAAAAATACACTTTGGGTTATATTTTGTCCCCTTTCCAGCCTGAGGACTTCGGGTGCAGTATAGTTTTCCTAGAAAAAATAGAATGGGTAGGCTTAGGCTTTAACCAATCCTCTTACCATAGCAAAATCTAGTATTGCAAGACAAGGGGTTCTGTTCCATCTTTGGAGCAGATTTTCTAGGAGGATCCGCAGCTCTTCCAGTGAAGACCATGTCATCAATAGCATAGGTCACTTCTTTTTCTTATTCATCACAGAAGTGACTGAATAAGTGGGTCATGGCTTTGAACACACACACACACACACACACACATACATGCAGGTCCTTCAGTGCATAGCCTGAGAATGAAGGAATTTTAGATCTACCAATATCATGAGAAAATCATTTGTTCCAATGGTGTCTTTTACCAGAGCAGGAAATTGCATTAAAGCTATGAACTCAGGAACCAGATCTGAGCTCTCTGGATTCCCAGACTAACTATTCCTCTCTATTTTTTGTCACGTAAAACTTCGGGGAATAAATAAAACTTTAGATGAGAGGATATTGACAAAAACTGTAAAGGAAGAAATACATCTTCTCTTTCAGACTTTTATTCTCTGGGAACTTTTTTCATTTCCTGCAGGCTGCAGGGTTTCACACTGACTCATCCCCAGGAAGAGAGCCTAAAACTGGATCCATTCTAAAAAGAAAAAGAGAGAGAGAGAGAGAGAAATAAAAGTGACCTTCACACAAAAGGATGNTTTATCGCAAAGGAAGCATTCAGAATTCCATAACAATAAAGCTATGACACAGTAAATTCTAGGGATTGAGGTTCTCCAGGACCCCGTATATGCCAGCCACAGCACAAAGGACTGTAAGGCTTTGCCTCCTAAGGACTAAGCGGTCTATTAATCCCAGGAAAGAGCTTGCTGGGAGCCCAGATTTGCATTCTAGATATCCACAAGGAGCAGATGAAGCTTCCTCTCAAACTTCTCAAGAAAATCACTGAAGAATGACTTATTACTGAGAGCAACTGTGAGCAGCCAAGACGTGTCTGGCACAGCTACTCAACTGCCAAAAGCGGTAGCCAAGGCCAGGGGATGCTGCTGAGAGGGAGAAGACTTATCTAGCATGTGCAAGGCCCAGGATTTGATCCCCCTGTATCAGCAACAAAACAGCAACAACCTTTAAAATGAGTATGTGGTGGTGATTCCTGGAATCCTAGCACTTGTGAGGTGGAAGCAGGAGGATCGGGGGTTCAAAGCCATCCTCCACTATGNAGCAAATTCAAAAACAGCTTGGCCTGCATGAGACACTGTTCCAAAAACTAAAAAGGAAATCATCCAAAAGCTCTAGTGCTCTCTCCTTTCAGCTCCCTAGCAATGGTAGCAATCCTTCACTAGCCACCTTCAGACCGCTGTGGAGCCCAAGATCATTAGAAAGATGATCAAGAAGTCCTGTAACACTGGTCAGGTGGACATGTTAAAATTAAGGGCAACTGATGAAAACACACACATACTCACAGTAGGTTGTAGATTCGAGGCCTAGATCTTAGTGCCCAGTGTTGGTTATGATAATCACAGGAAAACAAAGCTAATGCTTCTGAGACTCTAGGAAATTCTTGGTCCCCAACACCAAGGAGCCAGAGGAAGCATTGCTGTTGTCTCAGCAACACATTTTACTGGCTCAAGGTTGGGGGGTGTTACTCAATGGTGTGGTGTTTGTTTAACATTCTATCAGCCGTGAGTTCATCTTTAGCACCAAAATAGAAACTAAGTAAAATCATTTTGTCCTGAGGTTGCCCAGAACTGCAAAGAACATGTGTAAAGAGGTGGTCATCCACCGCTGTGCAGGCTGCACATTGAGGACAATGAATAGAGAGCTCACAAAAACATAATTTACCTGTGCTTCAATAAATTCATGAGAACTACCAAGAAATTAATAAACTAATTATTAACAGCTAAAATGGTAAAACAAAGAGGGGGGCTCTTTGTTTTGTTTTGATTTGAGACAAGATTTCTCTGAGTAGCTCTAGCTGTCATGGAGCAGGCTGGTCTAGAACTCAGAGATCTACCTGCCTCTGCCTCCTGATTTCTCCTGGATTAAAAGTATGAGCCACCACACCTGGCTAGGAAGAGGGAAAGTTCTTAGATGAGCAAGAACTATCCAAATACACCTAACTCAGGCCTGTTCTAGACCAGGGTTTCTTAAACTTCTCCACTGGCAACTGGCATCAAAAATATTGTTATGCAACCCTGCATATCTAGGCATCTAGAATAGATATAATAATCAAACATTTACTACAACAAACCATTAAAAAGTTATTTTAAGGAAATTCTTTGATATATACATTTACTAAAGGTGGAAGTAAATTTGCATACTAATGAAGACATTTGTGCTAGTTTACTTTTTCATAAAAATTTGAATCCTGGCTGAATATTTGATACTACATGACACAGAGCATCCTCAGCGTTTTTCAGAATTGATTGGTATTTTGATTTTATTATCATTATGTTTCTGACAGCTCTCGGTCATATTGGGATGAGCAGTCACGGCAGCCTTGGTTCTGAGGATACAGCTCAAGTACTTTGCACTGTGCTTGCCTCAGGCCACCTAACACCAATGAAGGATGCTTGAAATACCTTGAACCAGATTCTTGACTACTGTATATTCTGGGTTGCACTGGTTTTAGTGGGCATNAATGTGTTCTGCTCTGAAAGAAACAGTANTTTCATTTCAGAAAACAAAGACTTTAATATTATATTCCCATTATTCCTTAATAAGTAAAGAGCAAATTAGTGCATTTTGGAATTGCATTGCATTAGAATACTTGGTTTTAAAAATAGTTGAGTTGTTGATTTGTGTTATGTAAAAAGTTCTAAATGAACTGGNTTGGAGTTAGGACACTCTTTCAAACAGTTTTGATATGGCCCTAAATATAGTCCTGAATTTTGTACTCACAAATTTGAATTAAATTTTGGCCATTGCACATACAANAACATTCAGTTGCTAAAATATTGAACTGTTGCCACTGTTTAGAGTATTGAATTCAGCAAGCATGGTACTGTGCTTGTAATCCCTGTACATGGGAGGTGCAGGATCCCTGTACATAGGAAGTGTAGGATATTCAAGGTCACCTTTATTTACATAGCAAGTTTGAGTCTAGCCTGGGCTACACAAGACACTTTCTAAAAGAGGAGGAGGGAGGAAGAGGAGGAGGAAAAGAAAGAAAGAGACACACAGAGAGAGGGAGAGACAGAAAGGACCGAGAGAGACAGAGAGGACACACACAGAGAAAGAGAGAGAGAGAGAGAGAGACCCTAATTCATAAGCCAACCCATCCTAGGTCCCTAGAAAGGAAAAATCTACAAACCCCAGATGAAAACACATCCTCTGCTGTGTCCGTTTATAGACATCACTTAGGCATGATGCCTGCCTCTCNTCCCAAAGGCTTCTGGCTCTGCCCATACTTTACTAACAGAGTTATTACTTACAAAGGACTGAGACANGTTTTTAAGAGATTTTCAGAAAGTGCCCAAATAACCCAAGGTAATCTTAAACTTTTCCTGGATTCTAATGTTAGTAAAATGCAACTGTGATCATTTTCTTTTGGAAAAATGCCTTAAAGTTCATGTTCCTAAGGGCACCATTTTTCCCATAAAGTTTAACTGTGATTACTGTTAAGATCTTAATTTTTTTTCCATTTCCACTAGTCTTCAGATTGAAATAATAATAATAATGTGAGGTATCATTCTTTTGATAAATGTGTTCTAAAACTATAATTGCTTCATTAAGTGTGGTGACACGTGCCTGTAATACCAGCACTTCTGAGGATGAGGCCAGAAGATCATGAGTTCAATCCCAGCCTCGATGACATAGAAAGGACCAGAATAACCTGGGTTCCAAAGCAAGCCATCANTTCATAAAGGAAAGAAAAGAGACTAAGAAATGTATCTGTCACACGTTTATTAGTTTTACTTAGTCATCTTAGTTTTTATTCCACTCTCTATCTTATCATGGTTACTCATTTTAATTGATGTCATTTTTCCCCTCAGAATCTTAATGTTGTTTATTAGGATAATATAATATTTTTCTAAAAACATCTTTCTATATTNGTTTAGCAGCACAACTATGTAAAACAAGGTATTATCCTTACACTATTTGCTCAAAATGAAGAAAGAAAAACAAGTTCAGCAGGGAAGGACTTCCTGAGAATGGGGAGAAGGGCTCAGAGCCTCGGATGCCATCACTTAGAACTGCTGACCAGTCTTGAGTTTTATTAGTGAAATGGAACATTTGCTATTCCCTATTTTCACAACACAGCCATAGAGAAAGCCCAACGCATCGCTACACACTGGCTGCACTTTCAAATGNTTAGTTTCTCCCCCTCCTATATTTTGCTGTTGAAAAATGGGTACCTGAATCTAAGCCATGAAAAGATGCCCTCCGACTCTACAAAAGTGAGTGAAAACCAAAGAGCCTGTTTCCATCCATCCCCGCCCCCTACCCCAGTGCCCACCAGAAGGAGAAGGGGGAAAAAAGAAAAAGAAAAAGAAAACCCACAGAGCTGTTTGATTGCTTAAGCCGGGTGGTCAGACAATAGGACCAGAAAGAATGGCCGCTTCCTTCCTTCCTGTTGAGTGTTCTGCCTGAGTGAGCAAATTCAATAGCACTTTGCTTCGCAGCAGAACTGGGCTCTAGCATGAGGGAAAATCAACAAAGAGCCATTCTAGGGCATTTCCAACCCCACCTAAAGCAAGCCTCTGCGCTATAGAAGCAGGGGAGGGATGTCCCGATTCAGGCCCTCCAAGGGGAGTATGCATAGAAATACACAAACATCCACGTTATTGTTTGTATTAAGGGCTGTTGTTTATGCTGCTCCTTGTATTTGAAGTTGTCCAATTCAGTTTCCTCTTTCAACTTTCTAATGTACAGCTCTCTAACTTGGTTCCAACTTTCTTTAAATCTGCCTATTCTGTGGTGATTAACAAGTCAAAATTGGTACGGTCAACTGTACCGCCCTTGTAGTCAGAACCAGCATAAATGTTCTTCCAATTAATTATCTTCCTTGCTGGCTTTTAGATCTGAGTTGAGGAGACACAGTGATTTAGCAGTCTGGCAGTTAAGAATAGAAACCAGAAATGGGATGAAGGAGATAAAATATTATTTTAAGTGATACAATATTGTGATACCTGTAGAAAATCTATACATTTGNAGAGAGAGAGTAATTTCAAATGCCTTTAGATTATCGTGCATTCATACATAAGAAAAATATAGTAATGGATGTTCTCATTATTTCAGTGTTTTTCTTAACTCATAATTTGTGCAGATNTATCTANGTTACAAATATACCTCCAGAACTTACAGAAACCTTACAGAAAAGTGAATTGTTAGTTTTTCCCTACTGTACGTGACACGTACTTAAAACTAATTGTGTTAACCCAATACTCTTCTCTGGGACGGTTCCCAATATGTCANCAGTCTGTTCCTTGGAACTTTTGAATGTGATAACATGTCACTCCTTAGTTATGCTAAATGGAACCATTGACCTTAAACAGGGCAGATTATCTTAGAAGGCCTTAACTAATTACACACGTTCTTCAAAAGCAAAGAACTTTCTCCAAAGGTGGCATAAGAGGAATTAAGAGAGAGTCAAAGTGTGCAAAGGATTTGACCCTGGGTTCTTGGTTTGAGGATGGAAGAGGCTTTGTGAGATCAGTGGTGTGTAGTCTGGTCTTGAACTAAAAGTCACCTCCAGACAACAGCCAAGGAAACAGAGACCTCAGCCCTGTCTGCAAGGAATCCAGTCCTGCCAGCTGTCCATAAAAGCCTGGAAGGGCAGTCTCTCCTCAAGTGAAAAATGTGGCCCAGTAAATAACATTGATTTTAGTCTCTTGAGACTCTGAGCTCAGGGAAAAGCTGAGCCCACCCAGACTGCTGCTCCACAGAGCTGTGATCTAATACACGGCTGTGNCTTTAAGATGTTACAGTTTGTGGAGCTGAGTCACAGNAACACTTAAAAACAAATGCGTCATCTTTCTTTTTCTTCATCATAATGAATTTTCTCAATTGCAACTGCAACCTCAAGAATGTGAAAGTTTGTCATGTTTTGTTGTTGATTTGGTGACATAGTCTTTGCCACTGTGATGTCCATAATGTTTGACTATTTCTACCAGTGAAAAGAATTGTATTTGTACTTGAATGCTTCTGCATTCAGAACTTAGTGGCATCAAATATTGTTATTGTAGTGGCGTAAGTTGTACATAATATACCTTCACGTGTTATTCTGATGGATTTTAACAAGAACATACCTTGGATTCAGAATAGATATAGTCAATAGATAACAGCATTAAATAGTTAAAGGGCTTAAAATACTTCATCCTTCAGTATAAAAGCCCATCGCTACATGCATTCTACTTTGTGGTCTTTTATATGTGAACTAATTAAGCATTTTATTATAGTTAGGAAAATGAAGAAATGAAATGAGAAAGGAAAATGGCCTCTAATAAAATTTTCTAATAGCCAGAGATTATGTGAAGTTCTTTTAAATTTNAAATTTTCATTTATTAATTGTGTTTGTGTGTGTATGTATGTGTGTGTGTTTATGTATACATGTGTGTGATGTGTTGTAGGTGCATGTGTGCCATGGTGTTTGGATGGAGGTCAGCAAACAGTTTCCTGGCATCAGCTGGTCCTCTCCTACTTTTCCGTAGACCCAGAGATGGATAGGTTGACAGCCCTGGCAAGTGCCTTTGCTCACTAAGCCATCTCTCTGGCTCATAAAGTTCTTTTCTATTTAAATTTTTTTCTCAACTTTTATTGATTTTCTCTGGATTTCACATCATGCACCCCAAGCCCACTTAGCTCCTCTTCTCCTCACTTCCACCCTCTGCCCATGCAACCTCCCCCGGCCCCAAACAACAACAAAAATTAAATTTTAAAATAGCCTTTTTAGTAGTTATTGCCACCATTAGGTCTTTCACAGGGAATCAAGGTAGACAGCTCAGTGAGGTTACAGAACTCACACAAGCTTATTCAATGAAAGCTGCTGGAGTTGGAGCCAAGGTACAGCAGCAGACCCTCCCTGCTTTCCATGTTTAGGAATATAAAATATCATCCGAGCAGGGGATGGAGATCAGTGATAGAGTACATGAAGCCTTGGGCTTAATTCCCAGAATCACAAAATAAGTAGATAAAATATTATATTATCTTCAAAGGATCCCAAAATACATTAAGAGTGGCCAGCGCAGAAGAATGTCTCTGTGTTTGCTGCTGCTGCTGCTGCTGCTGCTGCTGCTGCTGCTGCTGCTGCTGCTGCTTTTCTGAACCTGCTGAGAACAGCTTCGTTCCTTTTTTGCTGCTATGACAGAACACGATGGATTGAGTAATTTATATATGATGACATTTGTTTCTTATAGTTTTGAAGTTTGGGAAGACCATGATCAAGGCACTGGTGTCTTGCAAGGGTCTTTCTGTTTGTCATATGGTAAGAGGCAGAAGGGCAAGAGAGTGAATGAGAAAGCAAGGGAGTGCCAGTTTATGAGAGCTCGCACTCTCCATAATGAGCTCAGTCCTGCAACATCACTGATGCGCCCTCACCACCTCTTACTTCCCTTCACACTGTCGGGTTAAGGATTAAGCTTACCATAGGAACGGNAACAGTACTAATCTGATAGCTGCAAACTGCCATGCATATGTACANTTCATACAAGTAAAGACACTTGTTCATGCAAACTCCATATAAGCATGAAGGTAGAAAGTTAATCTTACCCTATTATCCATTCAGTCCTTAATTCTCATTCAAATTTTGCCCACTGGGACAAAAATGTCTTAAGTGTCAACTTTTTCCTTTCTTTCTTTCATTCTCTTTCTTTCTTTTTTCTTTTTTTGAGACAGGGTTTCTCTGCATAATCCTGGCTGTCCTNTAATTCACTATGTAGACCAGACTGGCCTTGAACTCACAGAGATCTGCGTGCCACTGCCTTCTAAATTCTAGGATTAAAGGCAAAGGTATATGCCATGATGCTTTGGTCTACTTTCTTTAATCTCCTTGGTGAAGGAAAAGCTTTTCAACTTTTGCTTAATTTTCAACATTTTGATATTTTAAAGCATAAACTTGGTATCATGGGTTGTGCCTCTAATCCTGGCATTTGGGATGCCTAGACAGGAAGATGTAGCTTGAGTCCAACCTTTAGATAAGTGATTTCAAGGTCAGCTAGACCATCATATCCTCATTCATACCCCAACAAACAAACATTTAAAAATAATAATAACTTTTAAAAATAATTTATTTTTATCTTATATTCATTGGTGTTTTGTCTGCATGTATGTCTGTGTGCAGGTGTCAGAAGCCCTGGAACTAGAGTTACAGACAGGTATGAGTTGCCATATGAATGCTGGGAATTGAACCAGGGTCCCCTGGAAGAGCAGACAGTGCTCTCATCTGCTGAGCCATCTCTCCAGTCCCCCAAATAATAATAATTTCAAAGTCTATTGAAGTCATCTTGTAGAATGTTCTTTGATTGCAATTTTTGATAATTCCTTCTTGGTGAGAATAGAGTTATTTATCTTCAATAAGCATATGACAAACAGAACAGCATGGTCTCCTTGCTGTGTCCTGGCTCCTAATGCTGCGCACTTTGACCTCTGACTGACAAGGTGTCTGACAGGCTTCTCTGCTGTGGATTTATTTTGTTTCTTTGTAATCAGAAGAGCTTTGAGGGGAAGTTATTTGAAGGATGAAGTACATGTTTTTCCTTAGACTTTCAATTTTATTCATTGATATTGCACCTATATCATCTCATCTACTTGTACTCAATTCAACGTTTATAATCCGTTACTGTCTGGAACTTGAGACTCGGTGGGACACTTAAGCTGACTTTTCTATTTCTGCCTGAGGTTCAGGGTCTTTGTCCTTATATTCCACTGAAGGAACTAAAACTGATCACTCTACCATTTTATTATTTATTCTGCTACATGTTTGTTAATATATTTTGTGCCAGAGTCTATGTCAGGAAGAGCTATGCCTTTAGGGCACTGCGTTCTAGTAAACCAGACACATGGGTAAAGAGTTAACCACAGAGGATTAGGGGTGAACCTTGATGTCAGAGTGGGTCCCACCATTACCACCAGAAGATGAAACAAAACTTTCAGTAGCCAGGCGGTGGTGGCGCACGCCTTTAATCCCAGCACTCGGGAGGCAGAGGCAGGCGGATCTCTGTGAGTTCGAGGCCAGCCTGGGCTACCGAGTGAGTTCCAGGAAAGGNGCAGAGGCAGGCGGATCTCTGTGAGTTCGAGGCCAGCCTGGGCTACCGAGTGAGTTCCAGGAAAGGCGCAAAGCTACACAGAGAAACCCTGTCTCGAAAAACCAAAAAAAAAAGGATGAGGAGGGAAAAATAGCTCAGTAAGGAAATTGTAGTTTGTACAAATATGGGGATCTAGTTCTGAGCGCCCCTACCCACATAACTCTAATTTCTGAGATACTCTAATAAAAATAAGTCAAGTGGGAGAATTCCATTTCCAGTAACTATATTTTTCCATCACCTCTCTTCTGTGGCAGGACACATTTCCTTAGAATAGCTCTTCGATGTATCAGGCAAAGTCTGGCTAAACAAGGATGACGAATTCTTTTATCCTTCACAGAACATGCAGAGGTCTTCACTGTTAGGCTCTTCTACATGGTACAGTTAACATAAAGATGCAGTCTTTCATTGACAAGCTCTTCCCTTCGCAGAGACATCTCCAAGTCTGTCACCAGGTCATCATATCAGCTTATCACTGTATTTATCCCACTTGTGTTCTCAACTAATTCGGAAGCTCTGATCCACATCAAATTCATCTCCGTACCCCTTGTATTTGAAAAAATAAAATAGGCTCCCAATAGACTTTTTAGTTATTAATGATTTTATGATTTTTAGTTATTAAAGATTTAATAACTGTGTGGATGGTAGTCACTATACATAGATGTGGTAAGATTTTCCTTTGGGCTGCCAGCTCACAAATAACAACAAGGAGATTTATTATTAATTATGAAAACTTGGCCTTTAGCGTAGGCTTGTTTTCAACTATCTCTTATAACTTAAATCAAGCCATATTTTTATTAATCTATGTTCTACCATGTGGCTTTTATCTCTGTCCCATTTTGTGTGCCCGACTCATTCTGAGTCTCNCTGGCATCTATTGTTGTGCCTAGATCTATCTCAAGTTTCCTCTTTCTGCCCAGAAGTCCCACCTATCTCTCTTGCCTAGCTATTGACCATTTAACTCTTCATTAAACCATCAGAAGATGCCTTAGGCAGAGACACATCTTTACAGTGTAAATAAATTTTCTGTAATACAAAACAAAGAATGGAGACTTCATGTTCGAATTTTCAGTTAGTGTGTAAATATGCACACACCCATCTCACCCTGTAATACCTACTGCTGTGAAGGACAAGTGTTCCCATATTCATCACAAAGTCACTGAGGCTGATACACAAGTCATTGTATGTTAAAACCANTTCCTTTCCACTGTCTGGGATGTTAAAGTCTCGTCATGTCTGTGACTAGTTGACACTTGTCATGTTTTTCTCTNCTGTCTTTCACATGTTTGCATACGGAAGATCACCCCTAAGATAGTATAAGTGAGGAAACACACTATGTGTTTGTTCTAACAGAATTTGTGATTTTATATATATTAGAAATATATGTATTTCTAGACTAAGTAATTTCTGCCTATTCTGCAAATTCAATAATTTTAACACTGTAAAATTTCCACTGATTGGTCATGACTCACATAGGTGTACAGAAAGTGGATATTGAGCAGGACATCTTATAAAGAGAGTATTAGCNTGAAGACACGAACATATTTTACTTTCACTATACCTTCATTAACCGTTCTGCTGGTTCTTGAAACAGAAACAAAAGCCACTATCTCTATTTATGAAGATTCTCTTAACCCAGGTTGGCCTTGAACTCATGACTTTCTTGGCTCAGCTTCTCAAAGGCCTGGATTACAGATATATACTAACACATACAGCATGAAAAAAAAATACATGTATATATTTTTTCAGTTAAAATACTTCTTAGAGTGCTGGTAAGATTTCAAGGTACTTGTTTGTCACCAAGCCTGAGAAACTAAGTTGGATCACCAGGACTCACATGGTAGAAGGAGTGAACTGACTCCTACAAATTGTCATCTGACTTCCACCTACCTTATATTACACACAAGTAACCACACTTATACAACATGTGCACACACACAATACACGAGTAAATAAACATAATATCATCTCTTAAATTCGAGGCCAAACAGTGAGCTCCAGACCAACATGGGTTACATNCTGAGACCCTGTCTCAAAACAAAAAACAACTCTTTACCTGACTAGCAGTTCTTTATTTACCAATAAAACTGGGAATTAGATTTCAAATTTTTAAAAGATAGNTATAATTCATCAAGAAGATATAGCAAGTATCTTAAATGATAGTATATGAGACTTTTATAAGGACAGGTCACACCTAAACTTTAGCTTTCCACCCTAGTCTCCAAAGGCTCATATCCATCTCATAGTAAGAAATTCCATCTATATGTGTCATCTTCATAGTTGAAATGGCTTCAAAATTATGCAAAAGTACAAAATCAAGTCTTTACTAAGACTCAAATCAAACTTTTAGCTGTGAACTCCTATAAATTCAGAAAGCAAGTGATAAGCNCCAAAGATNTTATAACACATATTAAGCATCTTCTATTCCAAAACAGAGGAACAGTGCCTAAGGAAGGATCAGAACAAAGTAAGAACAACATCCANCAGGGCAAACATGAAGCCCTAAAGATCCTCATCCGGCCTCTGTCACATATGATGTGAAGATGTGAACTCTAATGTACGTGGACAGCTCCGTGCCTGTTACCTTGCCTTTGGCATCCCCTTTGACACCCTCCCCCTCTGGCTTCACTTATTGCCTACAGTCTTCCTTAGCAAACATTCCATGTTCCTGGCATTGCCAACCTCCTGATGTCTCTATTACAGGTAAGGCTTGATCCTCAGAACTTCACAGGTCAGCGCCTCTGCTTTCCACAAACATCTTCTGATTATCTGTTCCCTTGATGATCAGGCCATAGAGGTACTTGAGAACGACTTTGGCTGTAGTGGTACAATTCTGACCAAGAGGGGTGTGTGTGTGTGTGTGTGTGTGTGTGTGTGTAAGGAAAGTATGATTGCTCATTTTCACAAACACTAATGAAGTCTCTCTGAATGACCAAACATTACTCAAGTTCCTGAATATTTTCCTAGGACCTTTAATCCCAGCATTCAGGGAGTATAGAGAGTTCCAGACAAACTAGGGTTACATAGTGAGACCCTGTTTAAAAAAACAAAAACAAAACAAAACAACAACAACAAACTTTAAGGGCAATGGGAATGTCGCTTTGCAGTAAGAGTGTTGCTTAACACGCAGGAAGGAAGCCTTGAGCTCAGTCCTCAGCACTGCATAAACTGGAGGTATTCCCTCATGTTTGTGATTCCAGAACACCAGGGGTACAGGGATGGCTCTTCCTGACACAGAACCTGGCACAAAACATTAACAGACACACATGTATGAAGCAAATATCAGAATAAATAATAAAAGAGTTAAATAGTCAGTTTCAATTCTTGCAGTGACATATTGGAAAAAAGGACAGACCCTGGGCCTCAGTCAGACACAGAGAAGTCAGCTTAATTGTCCAACCAAGTCTCAAGTTCCAGTGCAGACAGGGAGGACCAAAAAAGAAACAGTGTTTTGCATGTGTGGGGCAAGGACTATGGCACTGAACTATACACATCCTCACCCCCATTCAGCGCTCTTGAAGACTGCAGGAGACTTCAGCCTCCAATATCGTTTTCACTGTTGAAAAATCCTTGGTTTTGTTGTTGTTGTTGTTTTGGTTTTTTTTTTGCATATAGTTCACTGGTATTTTAAAATGAACTTATCAAGTACATTCTTAGGATAAAAATGATTTAGGAGAACAGATAACACATGTCAGGCTAGTAATATTGAGAAGAATTGGGAGTAAATTAAACAACTTTTTGGACTAGTAATAACAGACAATAATCCCTCTCCCATTCAAAAAACATTTTTTAAAGTTACTTAAGCCATTTAAAAAGTTTGTTACTATNTGCCTTAGAATTAGCCGAGTATTAAAAATAAAAGAACTGAGCCAGAGTTTATTTGAACCATCTGTATCAAGTGGATGCATACACTTGAGTTTGAACAATGACCTCAACCTCTGACCTTTCATTTCAGAACTGCTGGCTGATGGGCAATGTCCAGAATGAATGCCAGTTTCTTCTGCACTCTCCATGAGAACTCAAAGGAGTTTGTATCTTAACCAGTTTCTGTAGAATTATAGCATTCTAAGAACGACTGCCCAGGCAATGCTAGTGATGTTTTATCCTTTGTTAGAAAGTTGAATTNGGATAAAGCTAGGAGAAAAAAAGTTAAAAATTCCTCCANCTCTCTGGTAAATGTATCACAGTNCAGAGAGTGGACCACAGCCACCTTTTCTCCAGCAGGTCTTGGCACTCTCTTAAAATAAAAGGTAGTCCATAACTACCTTTTATAATGATGCTAATTATTCATAATGGCCCTATCTTCTTTGCACTGCTCTAGACTTATTGATGAACATGAGAACACATTGTATTTTGCCTTACAAAAGGAAGATGGAAGTGTTTCATTCATTTTGTTGGATTGAGTTGTGTGCCCTTCGAGACGGAACAAAACAGGGTGGACCAAAATCAAGATAGTACGACTTATAAACTACAAAGATTCCCCGATAAGTTTATTGCAATTAAAGTAATTTTCGGTGAACATTTTGTCTTACAAATGCTGAAAATGATGGAGAAAAGAATACTCTGTTGAGATAAACTCCTTCCTTCTCCAGCTCTAAACACAGAAAATTTGTTTCATTGAGGACTTAAGAGGTTTACCCTCAAGCATCGTGTGTGTGTGTGGGGGGGGGGCAAGGGACTGGGGATGGGACCCAATACCTCACTCAAGCTAAGTAAGCGCTCTATCACAAATCACAGGGAGAAGTTTTCACACATTGTCCTATTTCTCTTTATCAGAAAGTCCTTTTAGATACTTTGCAAAGGTCATTCAAAGTTAAAATTCAGCGAGACTGTTCCTGATTGACCCTTTACCCAGATCCCCACCCTGGGGGAGCTTCCTTCCCCACTCCCCTAGGGAGCAGGAAGCTCATCAACATTAGGACACAGGTGCAAGATAATCAGTTAAGCCACTCTGAGGAGTGTAGAACATCCGGACAGAAAGCTTAGAAAGCTGAAGTAAAGGATGAGTAACAGAGGAGTGAAAGTGGTCTGCTTCTGTCATTTAAAATGACATCTTTAGCCCTTTACCCTCTAGGTACTATCGCTTTTGNTAAGACATATAAATACAGCAGAGACACTGTGACAATGAATAATTCACCAGACCTCTTTTTTTTAATGATGTTCACATCAATCTCTAGCGCATCTCCTTCCTTTTAGTCATGATTTTAAGCCATATGCAAACCAGTATCTGGTGGTTCAATTTGCCTGAGTTTTGGCTTGGGCAATTTGCCTGGAAGCTTCAATCTTATTTTCTAATTCGATTGATTTTAATAGTAGTTCACAACCTGGCCTCACTCTATCTTTGACTAGTACTGTTGACATCAATGGCGGAACAAGTGCCGTAGATTGCTGAAGGTTTGGGTGTGCCTTTTAGATGCCCAGGAAACAATGCTGTAGGCAGATGAGGTGCGAGGTAATACACCTTCTCCAGCCAAACTATGAACATTCGGTGCTGCTCTAGGGGTTAAAAAGAAAGCTCAAGGTAAGAAGATGCCTCATTGTAAGANAGCAGAGGAGCATAGAAACACAGAAGCGAGTACAAAGTGAACNGAGAGCTCAAATGAGGAGACTGGACACAGAAAACCACAGTTTAGGTTTAGGCATTCTAGGTGTGGCTTCCTACATCTGTGGCCTTAGCCAGAAACAGAAAATGTACTTTGTCCTGTCCTGGCTGGAGGCAGAAATTCCAGAAGTATTTGAATTCTGGTTCCTAAATGATTTTAGGGTCTCAGTTTTTGAGACAGGAATGTTAGAGTAACCTTGAGGATGAACTTCTGCTCCCAGTTGGTTTTGGACCACACCTCCTGTTTCTCTGATAATCCTAGCAAGGCAGAATCAGCTTTGCCACTCCCTAAACCTCTAATCTGAAAGAATAGACTCCCTCTGGCCGGGAGTGCAAACAAAACATTCCGATCTACTCCAAAGATTAAAATACTATATACCATTGTCTCCTCTCTTAAGAGTTAATGCATCTGGGGCTGCCTGTCACCTGGTCAGGGGTCCATGCCACCGGGAAAGCTAAGGAGATGGAAGGATTCATTGTTGAGTTAGTGAGATAGTGTACTGATCCTCTCCTGAAACCCTGCCTCTGTGCAGCTGCTTGCAGAACTTCTGTTATACAGCCCGGAGCCTAAAGTAAAATTCCCCTTTGCTTCTTTNCTGTGTCCTTTTCTTTGGGATACTGGCCAAAGTCTGGGCATGCTTTTGCTGACACTCTGGGCTTTCTCACTCATTCTCAGAGGCTCTCCTCACCCCCACCCCCTTCTTCCANGCAGCTGCTTGCCAGCCATGTGGCTGATTGCCAGCTTAACTCTATTGCNGGGCCTGCCTGCTTTCTTGGCCCCTAACTCAGAAGAAAGGGCTCTCTTTCCCTCTTCTCTCCTTCTCCCAGAATTCGCCAAGATCAACAGCTTTGCTGTCCTGTTGTTTTTCTTGAAAACTTTAATAAAATTGTTCCCTAGCTTCCTTCTGAGTCTGTTTCTAAATTCTTTTACTAACAAAACTAAGAACCCCAAAAGAGAACTCCAGTTTCCCCTGTAAGACAAGGCTTCTACTACAATAGTACATTTGATCAGTCCTCAAACTTCCACAAGATTTTACAACAGTGAGCATTTAAATCTTGGCCTCATGCATGCTAGGCAGGTGCTCTGTCTGTGAGCTACAGTTNTAGCCCTTAACTTGCTTTTTTAAAAAGTAAGAGTCCAGTTTCCGGGCTGCCATTCCAGCAATTCAGAAGGCTGAGGTAGAAGGATCATTTGAACCCAGGAATTTGAGACCACTTTGGACAACAAAGCAAGACCCCTACCCCAAAGAGGGAGGGGGGCAAAAGACTGTATTTTCCAGTTTAGAAAGACCAATCCCAACTTTAAATTTGATATGCTGTTATTAGTTAATAACCACTTTCCCTTTACCCTTCAACATGATTTTTTCCATCTCTCTTTAAGTTTGGGTGCAACTAGTTTGGGNAAATTGTAGTTGCTGAAGAAAAATATGAAAACATTGAAGCAGAGAAAGGATGTGTGCAAAATAAGTCCTGAANATTGTCACTTACCTGATAGTGTTAAGATCCAGAGAGCAGGGAGATAGGCAAGCTTTGGAAGATGTTGGCACCTGTCTGCACAGTAGATGTTTACCTCTCTATGGCATTATAGTATTTCCATTGTGGAGGAAGGCCACAGTGTGAGGTCTTTGTTTCGTTTTTATATGAGTTGATTGTACAATCAAATTTATCTTGAATGCCTTTTTCTTATTTCTCTAATAAGACTATTTTTAAGGACACACATCTTTCTTAGTGGCTTCAGTAGTATTGTTTACAATATTAGTGATTATGAAACTCCTTATTGATTTAGAAGCACCATAACATACTTCTGTGCTCCTCATCTGTGATAGAATGATATTTATCTAGNGTATACCAGCTTTGGCTTGTCACACAGGTAATATAAGCAAGTTTCTANTCTGATATCTGTCAACAGTGGTATTCCCATAGGAGGCCACCATTAATATCNGNAGACAGGCATAAATAATACATTCTCTGAAANTTCTCCTATTCAAGAACCCAAGGCTGCTCACTAGAGTCTCCCCTCAGGATAACATGAAATGAGGGGAAACTTCCCACCTCCTTTGTTTTATTTAGTTTTGAACACCAAAAACCAAAACAAAACCTGCAACAACAGGCTGGAGACTGATGCTGGCAGAGCTCTGTGAATTCGAGGCCAGCCTGGTCTACATCACTGTGTATGGTTCCAGGCTGGCTAAGGCTGTGTTGTGAGACCCTGTCTCAAAAACAAACAGCCAGAAGTGGTCACACATGCCTTTAATCTCAGCAGTTGGGAGGCAGAGTCAACCTGATCTCTGAGTTCGAGGCTAGCCTGGTCTACAGAGTGAGTTCTGGGCCAACCAGGGCTATACAGAGAAACCCTGTCTTGAAAAACAAAAATCAAACTAAAACTAAAGAGCCTGTAAAATTACAGCAATGATAGAGGCANTAGGATGGACATTAGAAGACAAAATTNTAAACTTTGGGAAGAGTGTTTGAATTTCCGAAGGAGGCTGTGTCTTTTATTGTTAGCTATGTGTCTCTAGCNTTGTCTGATGTCTTTGGGCTTTAGTATCTTGTCTAGAAACATCAGATAATAACATCTGCCTCCTGTGAGAATTGAATGGGATCCTTCTTGCAAGTGGAAAACAGGACTACTGCCATGCTTATAGCAGCTACTCAATCCATGGAGACTTAACTTTCTTCTGGTGACTGAGCAGAATTTACTTATTTTGTAGTGGGCTATTCACAAGGAGGATGGCTTTGGGGAGGAGAAGTTCAGGAGCTCAGACTGGTATCAGTGAGATGCTAAAACGGGTTCTGAAGAGGCAAGACTCACAGCACAGTGAAACCAGAAAGGACCGGGATAGATTGGCGTGAATAAGAACCTCCCTACTGTTACTTCATCCCCCTTCCAAAACCCACGTCTGCCTTGCTGCAGGCACACTCAGAGAGGACTCTACCTCATGCTTGGATCTTGAGCCACTGTTTCTGAGCCTCTGGATAGTGCACATATTTCTCAAAGCAATCATGTCAAAAACTGTATGAAATACAAATGAACTGCTCCATCCAAATCCACCAGGCATCTTGCATTCTCCAGCTTCCTGATTGGTGTTCCTATCTATCCTGACGACTGGTTTATTTTATTTGCTTTGTCCTTGATGGACATCAAAGAGACGGCAAGTCATGTGCGCTCAATCCAAAGTCATTTCTTTATCTCTAATACTTGTGGTTTCCCCTAAACTCACACTTTGATCTTCCCTTTTCCTAGATACAATTCTTACCTGAAATGCCACTGTCCTTTNCCACCCAGAGTTATTAGTTTGCAAGAAGTAACTCTCCTGTGCCCTGGTGAAGCTTCTTTAGCCCTTACTGGATGATATTCCTACAATGCTGCCTTCCCTTTCCTATTGTTTTTCTTAGGGAAGTACATTGGCTAGGATCACTAAAATAGTTCTTAGTAAGTATGCCATTGGCAGCATTCAGGAGGATGTGTAGGCGCTCTGAGTATGACACTGTATTGCTGGCCTTATGGCCTCTTGTAGACAGATCTACAAGGAAGCAGATAGCAAGNGACATCTCAGGGCACTGTGTGTTCTGAGCAAGACCCTGCTGACATTCACTCTACAGCAACTATGGAGTCTAAGGAAGAATGCTACCATGTTGTTCTTCAC
>LZPO01034982.1:169426-179841 GCA_001675575.1 Neotoma lepida | reverse complement strand
TGGGAGAGGTCCTAAGTATATTACAGGCTGTTTGGCACTGTCCCTGGCTTTCCCCTTCCTACCGCCAGTAGTAAAATCTAAAAATGTTCAAGATCTTGCCAAATGGACCCTGAGGGGAGGGGGCCAGACACCCAAGGAAGGAAGTGGATAATGCTATAGACCTTCTTCTAAGATTTAGCACCTAAGTCTTAGATTATCAGCTTTGAAAGTGCAGTGAACAGTTTTTCCTCTCTTGACTGTGTTAACAGCAATTACAACTGAAACACAAAAATAGACATGTGGTNAGAATTCAGTCAGTGACAAGAAGTTGCACCCTGCGCCCTCAGGCTTTTTGGTTTTGCAGTACTATGGACCCAACCTAGGGCCTCCCAAACCTTAAGCAAGTGCTCTACATCTGTTCTACTGTTCTTAGACAGTTCTCTCATTCATACCNCAGGGTGAAGACCCAGAAGNCCTGGTATTGGGCTCATCATGTGACTTTACAGATGATAAATAACAAACTAGTACTTTGTGAAAGAACTAGTAACTTCAGTGTTTTCAAAGTTTTGCTCCATAGTTAAGAGTGCAACAAAATGAAATCAATTAGGNTTTCTCCTTACTTTGTAGGTCAAACTCCAGGAGACATAGCAGCTAAATGCAAGTGTTGATGGTGTTATGTTCCTTGAGTCACTCCCCTTACCTTGTGAGTCAACAGTCAGNACCTCAGTCCCCTAGAGCAGTGGTTCTCAACCTTCCCAATGCTGTGACCCTTTAATACAGTTCCTTATGTTGTGGTGACCCCAACCACTAAATTTTTGTTGTTACTTCATAACTGCAATTTTGCTACTGTTATGAATCATAATGTAGATACCTGTGTTTTCTGATGGTCTTAGGCAAACCCTGTGAAAGGGTCTTNTGACANCTGGGGGTCNTGACCCACAGGTTGAGAAACACTAATTTAAAGCATCCTGGAGAAGATACCAACCTTCTCCTAAGATTCTGTGTGCACTGTTATNTATTGCTTGGTGAATGCAAGGTTGCTAGGTCACTAGGCTTTATAACATTCACAGTGACCATTATTAGATAGACATTCTTTTTTTAATACATTTTAATTCTTTGAGAATCTTATACACTGTATTCTTATCATATTCGCCCTCTACTCCACTCTTAAGGTTCACACCTCCCCCCATCTTCCCATCCCCTCCCAATACCACATCCTTCTGTCTTGTTTTGTTTGTTTTGAAATAACCCATGGGGTCCAATTCCTGCTGCCCACGTCCTGAATGGGGGCCATCCACTGGAGTGTGGTTTANCTGCATCCTTAAACGCTGTTCTGAACTTACAAAGATGACTTTCTGACAGGCTCTCAGACTATTTTCTACTGTGAGCAGCAGGCAGGTGCCTTTTGTTTACGGTGGAACAGCACAGGGGGATCCCNGTTTGACCAAGCTGGGGCACCCAATAAGAATCTGGAGCAATGAAAATTGATACAAGTAAGTTTATCAGAACGCTGCTGGAGTGCCGGAACCGCAGGATGTTATTTGGAGTTCCAAACACTTCAAAAACAAAAACTAGTTTGCTTAGGTCCTAGAGACGGGCACCTGGTTTTAAGAACCACGTTTTGTTTTATTTTGTTTTTTCCCCATCAGGGTAGAATTGCAGTAAAAGCCAATCACTTCTCTTTTTCATGTTTCCCCTGTCCTCTTTTAAGAGACAAGATAAAATAAGGGGTTGATGGCAAGAGGTAAATTCCAATGAGAACTTAAGCACTAATAAGTGGGTCTTTTCAGCTTAATTATGTCTGTGCCAACATCTTTCTGTATTTTGGTGTGTACACTCATGTATGGACAGCATATCCACATGTACGTGTGTGCATGTAAGGGTCATAGGACAGCCTTCAGCTATTATCCTTTAGATGTTATCATCTTTTTTTTTTTTTTTAAACTAGTAGGCTAGGCTGGAGCCAGCCTCCCCAGCATTAGGATTACAAGCACGCACTACCATGCCTGGCATATCTGACATGGGTTATGGGGATCAAACTCAGGTCTTTGTGCCTGCAAGACAAGCATTTTATTGACTGAGCTATCTCCCTAGCCTTAAAGTCCAGTTTGTTTGTTTTTTGTTAAAAGGTTTTTGTGAATTATATTTGAAAATTAAGAATAAATGTAGCTGGGCTGTAGATGAAGTTCAGAGCAGAAAACCCACTGGTAAACAAAGCACAAGAGAGGCCAGGGCAGGATGTGGTTGATATATTGTGCACCCAAATAAAGCTTTCCTGGNGTCAGAGAACAGAACAGCCACTNGATTAGACATAGAGGCTAGACAGTAGTGGCATACACTGCTTTAATCCTATTGCTAGGAAGGCACAGATCCATGTGGCTCTCTTATGAGTTCAAGGCCACACTGGAAACAGAACCAGGCATGGTGGTACACACCTTTCATCCCAGGACTTGAGATTTCATGTCTTGCTTGGGAAAGACACATGCCTTTAATCCCAGGATGTGATGGCAGAAAGCAGAAAGGTATATAAGGTGTGAGGACCAGGAATTAGAGACTTTTTTAAGCTTTGAGGCTTTTGAGCAGCAGTTCAGCTGAGATTCATTCCCATGANGACTCAGGAGCCTGCAGTTTGAGGAAACAAAATCAGCTGAGGAGCTGGCAAGGTAAAGTTGGCTGTGGCTTGTTCTGTTTCTCTGATCTTTCAGCATTCACCCCAATATCTGCCTCCGTGTTTTTAATTAATAAGACCATTTAGAAATTCGTTTCCAGCAGGAGTGCCTGTAAGAGGCCAGCCTAGGCTACACAGTAAGTTCTAGGCTCGCCTGGGCTATATAAATAAAGAAATAAGCAAACAAACAATCATAGGAAACACAGCCAAATATTTATCAAACTCCTGCACTTTTGAGTTGGGGTTTAATAAGGTCTGACCTTGACAAAGTGTTTCACTTAATGAGTGATAGGAATTGTTGTAATTCTCAGAGCAAAATCTTTCTTACCTTTCTGCAGCCATAGCATGGTTGTGCGCTGGAAACCAAACTCACTGGGAGAATGCATCCTGATTTCTCTTTCTTCCTATGCTCTTACAGCCCAAGGCATGCTAACACTGCGTTTGCTAGCCCTACCCCTTTGCTTCAGATTAACTAGTCCTATGATTCCTATGCAGTAGGCATTCAGAAATCAACCGACCAGGATGTAGCTGGTCAGTCCAGCCCTCCAGAGAGTTAAGTAGAACTAAGAATTTGAGACCAGTTTGGGGTGGGGTATATGTCTCAATAAATGAATGAATAAATAAATAGAATTTGAGTGGAACTGCCATGTGGTTGTTTTGCCTTCCTCCATGTTGAGTGAATGCTTTACTAGTCAGCATAATTCCTCCATGTATTAGCAACTGTTTTGAGAAATAAACTCCTGTTTTGAGAAATAAATGCCTCCATCCAGCCAAGCCAGAGGCCAACGCTCCATTCTAATTTTATTTACTTTCCAACAGGAGTAACCAAGTAAGACAGACTTAAAAAAAAAAAAAATGTAAATCACCGAAAATGCAATAATAAAAATGTTTACCATCTCCTAGGCATCGATAGACGTTTAAGTGCTAATGTTTAATATTTAAGCACTCCTTTGATCTACTATATTCCATCCCCACTATTGTTTGTCATTGTTGCTTTTTGTTGGGCAACATAGCAATAGCTCATTATAAAGCCCAGACTAGCTTCACATTAGCAATCTTCTTTCCAGGATTACAGGCATGTGCCACCATGGTAGGGCTGATGTATGTGTGTTTGTGTGTGTGTGTGTGTGCGTGCATGTGTGCTTGGTGTACTCACATGTGCATGCCTGTTCATGTGCGTCCCTACATTATGAGGTCTGAAGTGAAAGTCCAGTATCTTCNTTAATCACTCTTCACCTTATATATCGAGACAGACTTGACCTAGAGGTCCCACCCCTGCATCACTGAGTTCAGGGATGACAGGCAGCAGCCACACCTTCCTTGCCTGGCTTCTGGGTACTTGAATTCCAGTCCTCACATGAATGGGACAAACACGTTATCTATTGAGCCACCTCCTCCGCCCTCTTGGTCTTTTTTGACTCCTAATTAATGACTACTTATTCTCACCAGAGGCATCGTACTGTTGGTAAATACTTCCATTATTCACATGGTCCTCTCAAGTGATAGAAGCAAGTGGGGGAGGCATGGCATCTAAGCCAGTTTGTAGTACTGAGCACATTCAGCCTAATTGCTTTCTCTTTTGATGAACAGCCAAACCAATGGTGAAATACCTTAGATGTGTATCTTTCACCATGATGACCAGTGTTCAGCCAAACCAAGTAGGCCTTGATAAAATTCTGACCTGGTTTCAATGGTGAAAAATGATGCATTCACCCAAATTAAAATAGAAATGAATATGCTGTCTTAATAGATGCAGGCAATAGAAGATTAGTCATGAACAAAATGGCACAACTTCTTAATAACCGATTTTCATATTTGTTCTGCTTGAGACGGGGTTTCATGTATGCTAGACTGGCTTTGAATTCAGCATGTAGCCAAACTCTGGACTTCTGATCCGCCTGTCTCAACTTACCAAGTGTCAAAATTACAAGCCTGTACTTCCATGCCTCATTTGTGTTATGCTAGAGGTTAAATCCAGAACTCTTTGTAGGATAGCTAGAGGTTAAATCCAGAACTCTTTGTAGGATACCAAGTACTCTGCCAATTGAGCTACACCTCTTAAAATTTCTTTACTAAAATAATCCAGACTATCAGTAAGATAAAAATGTGGATTTTGTGTGTATAAGTAAGTGCTGGGGTTGTATCCTGGGTCTCTTGCACAAGCTCAACACTCTATCCCTGGGCTAGATCTCCAGTTCAAAACAAATTACTCTTTGCTGTAGAATTTAATCAGTATCAAAACTGACTTTAGCCATGCTGCAATCCTTTTGCACATTTAGGAGAGAAGGTAAATGGCCACTTGTGGATATAACTACAACTGAAATTCCAAATCCAGTAAACCTCTGATTATGCACGCAAAAGCTCATGAATGACAACACATCTATGGACTACTTCCCAGCACTGTGCAATGAGCAAACTCATTTATCTGACATCACCAATACCTTAGGTACTGAGCTGAGCAGTCCTTGGGACAGACATATACTGGAGACTAGAGAAAGAAGTTATGCCAAGAGTTGGGTTGGAATTACATCCCTGGGTTTGGCTGTCTTCTTTCAGACAATCCCCAGAGCATGCTCCAACATGGCAGAAATTTGGCAAGGCCTTCAAATCTCCTCCTCAAAACACATAAATGAATGTTTCAAATAACAACAATCAAGTTGTCATTGGTAAATGAATCTCAAATAGAGTATGCACAGGTTTAAGAAAAATTTAAGGACAAAGAAAGTTTCTTGTAACTGTCTCAAGGCTCAGCAGTTACTTTTGCCTGTGTCATTACCTTTAATCTGGTACACCAAAATATGGTCACTGAACCCATCAACTCACTGTATTTTCCTGGCATCTTCAACTTTCAATAGAAACTGACATTTGAGGTTATTCTTCTTATTTGTTCCTAAGCGAAGTGATTACCCTCAACTCTTAGCACAAAGAATGTGGTAGACCCAACTATTTTTAATCTATCTAGTCATAAATATTTAATTTTCATATGCTAAAACAAATTCTATACTGGTATGGATAAATTCAACACCGAATAGGTCAATTAGAAACTCCTTAAGGAAACCAAGTTCCCTTTGTACATTAGATAAATTAANTCTACCAGCACTTAACATATTTACACACCAAGTCTTCTATTCTAAATTCAGTTGGCCATCATTTAATATCCAAATCAGTGAGGATGCTTGATATCAGAGCTCATTAAAAACATGCTCAAGTAGAACCCAGTTCCTNGGTCAGCAGCCCCAGACTGCAGATAANTTGCTGTGGAATGATGGCGAGTGCAAATCTCTAGGCCACATCAGAGATTCTGATTTGGTAATTATGAAGTTTTTAATCTAACTTCAATAAACACTCAATGGCATCTGCTCCAATTTGTGTACACAACACTCTGACAACTGCTTACACAGTCCAAGGAAATTTTGACTTNCACAATTTTTATACTCCCCAAAAAAGGCTCTGTGGATACATAAAGCACAATGATGAACAATGCTAATTAGTCAGAATTATTGTGCTTCACAGTAAGTCTTAAGACTACCATGAGTAAGAAACCTTGCTTCCTTTTCCACCTTTCCCATTCTTCCTTAAATCACCAGTGAGAAATTGAAGAANGCACATTAAACCCAACATTCCACGAACACTCAGTATCTTCCAGTTGAAGCTCAAAGTAAACAAGCTCTAAATTAATTGGATCTTGTGTTGTTTGGGGGAAGTTCNGAGGACTGAAGGTCCTCAGACTTCGGGCAGCCATAGGGTTCCTTGAAAGCCCATTTTAAAAAACAAAACAGAAGACAGCTTGTCCTAAGACCTCTTCACACAAGAGAACAGGAAACAAGAGATTAAACTATAATGGCAGGTAAATAATTTCCTAGACTTCCGGGGATTCTTGGCAGCAAAGTGTTATGCTTTTGGGAAAAAAAAATCATCAGCCACCAAGTGACTAATATTTGTCAAGATGGGCTTGCAGCAGCTTGCGGTGTCTTTGTTCCCAAAGGACAGCTCTGAGCACACTGACTTTTTGCCATACTGCACCTTTTACACCGGAGTAAGATTGAGTAACTTTCTATGTAATTTGATTCAGTAGGTCAGAGATANAAACTGGCATACTTGGATTTGAATTAGTTGACCAAAAGAGTATGAAAAGTCCTACCAAATACCTGAATCAAAACTGCATTTTTTTTTTCCAACATAAAGAATCTGGTGTGATGGTGATGAACTGCAGAATCTAAACCAAATATNCACTAGAAAAAACAGTCAGGACCAGCTAAGTCAAGAACACATTTTTTCCCGTTATAAGGATCCATCTGGGCATAGACATGTTCCATGTTTGACACACAGTGCTTGTTGAACAAAGTTGTTCCTCTAGTTTTGAATATCTTTGACATTCACTTTGAATACTGTATGTTAGGAAAAATNTCTGACCATTAATCTTTTTCGAAATGTCTTCTAAAGAAGCTCAAAATAACGGAAGAGAAATGCCCTGTAAAGCCAAGGCAAGCCAACAGGTCTGCAAAGACTGGAAAGAGCAGCCCGGCCAAGCTACAGGCCATTTCTCATAAACTTAAAGCAACTCAGACTCCAACACTCAGGTGTTTGCTGTCCTGATAGGTAGCATCATCTCTGAAAGCCACTGAACTCGCCTACTTGAAAGCAGCTGTCATAAAAGGGCCTTGTCCAGAGAGGCAAACTATTGGATTAGAATGCCTTGACAGAAAATGTGGCTTCTTGCATNTGAAAGAAACAAAAAACAGGTAAAATAAGATAAAACAAGCTCAGTTTAATTTCAAACGTTAATATATTTTCTATTTTATATTGAACATATGCATCTGTAACCCCTCATTTGCAGCAACCATCACATCCTCATAAAAGGGGCAAAATTTATGATGCCTCTTAAAATAAATATTCTTTTTTTATAAAATAATAAAACTTCAAATAAATATTCTTTACACTAAACAATATGTTGAAAAAATTAGAAAATAAAGGTTGAATTTTACTGTAACTGTACAATATACATCAAGTCCAAAGGGAAATCAGAGTCTTACAATAAAGGCTTCCTGTAAGGCAAAATACAATCTAAAAACATACTGATTGATTCACATTCTTCCGAATGTACAACATATTAGTATAATATTTTGTGACTGTGCCATGGAGTATAGCACAACTTGTTTTTTCACAGTTGCAAATATTATCGTATATACAAAAATATAGCACATTATCTCTGGAGAAAACAATGAGGGGGGAAGTCATTTGCTAATTTACAAATTTTGCAAGGACTATTCACAAACAAAAAACTTTGCCTAGGAGTGTCTGCTGCTTTAGCTTATGCAATATGTGGGTCACCAACTTCCGTTGCCTTTCCTTGGAGTTCCATTAGCTGAATTCTAGCAAGCATATCAGTTAAAATGGCACATGGACAAAAAAAAAAAAAAAAAAAAAAAAAAAAAAAAAGCATCTCACTGCAAACGACAAATACTCTAACCCTCTATTAACAGTGCCCAGATTACAACTGTTTATTTAGTTGGTTGCATATGTGTGTTAAACAAAAAGGTGGGGAAACAATCCTTATTACTGTAATATTCCTGATTAATAATGCTATGTTGGCTTTTCAAAGTTCCTGGGGGGGACAGTGGGAACTTTGCAGCAAACTGTGTTTGAGTTTTTACATCGGCAGCCAGGCCTGTTCACTCGATCATAACACCCCTGGCACAACTTAAGGCAACCCTTGGCTGGAAGGTAACACCATAAACAAGGCAAAAAGAGAGACATGACACCCATAGCCGACCATCGTGTACAACAATGAGACTGGCTGCAAGAACACGGGTTGTCAGCACAATTGTCCTCATCATCATTGGAGCAGTGATAGAAGAGACCTTTCACACAGCACACACAAGTCCCATAGTCAATCACGTTCTGGGCTGAGCAAAGGCACTGCTTGTCACAGATCCAGTCTGATGGCAGGGGCCTCGGGTAGGTGCATTCCTTACATTTGCACTTGCCACAGTCCTCACACCTGTAGGCATGCAGACCCAAATCTTCCTTGCTCAGCGGCTTAAGCTCACCAGGTTTGAGCTCAGACTTAGGCTGCACCCGGATTATCCCATCAGCAGCAGGCCCCGGGGAGAAGGATGATCCTAACAGTCTCTGTTCAGAGGAGCTGCTGCTGGTACTTGTCCTTGTACTGCTCCGAGACCCTGAGCTGACNGTGCTGATGGACCTGGACAGAGGGGCCCGTGAAGAATGGATCTGCGAGGGTTGGAGCCTGGGAGGCTGGCGGTGCTCGGGCAGACCATGGAGTCTTTCGTGTTTGTGCTGAGTGGAGGAACGAGGAGCAGGCTTGAGCCCAGGTCTTGGGACCACAGTAGGCCCCTCGGTGTACTCATTGGTGTTTCGGATGGCTCTGATCTGATCCAGAGACAAGACATGTACCTGCTGGGTAAGGGCATCTCTGGGGTCCGGCTCCCCACGCTGCCTGCCACTGTCATGGGGCGCCTGCAGCAGAGGCTGCGACCCGTTGCCACTCTGAGCTCTGGCCTCCATCAGGTCTTGGTAGTGTGTTCACTCCAGCGGGCTTAGAACACATCTGAACTCCTGGAGAAACCAAGAGGAAAGAAAATGGTTTACACTCTAAGACTTCCCATTCCCCACCCACCACCGGGTTGACTCTTCACTGCCCACATCCCCTGGAAAAACGCGATTGGAAATGCAGCGGTAGTGGGGAGATAGNAGACAAGCCGAAAGATNAAGGNATGNACTCCAAAGTGAAAATCATGGCTGGACACTCACAATTCTGTAATCTTGAGATGTGCAGTGACACCAAGCTAATCTTTGTAGGGTCACTTAAGTAACAATCCTTTATTCAAATAAACACACAATTTAGAAGTCNCGGGTTCAATGGAAAAATTGGAAGAAAGTAAATGCTGGAGCCTACCAGTGCTACCAACATTTTCAGAGGTTAAATACCTTTCAGATTTTGAAACATGTTTAAATTTGCCATGACCGTCTTTACACTAAACACCAAATACCTACAACAGCCTTGGTTTAAGTCAGCTTTTTACGTCACACTCACTGAGTTGTCTAAGCAGCACCTTTTCCCAATCCCATATGATATAAAAGTACATTTCCGAGGACAACTAAGGTTGCATTTTTTTAAATAAATAGGGTAGCACAAANTTATAGGATTAAAATANGTCATTTGAGTCCCATTAGATCACATGAAAACAAACTCATAAGGCAAGACCAAAACGTATTTTCCACAACTCGAGAATTAAAAATTCTAAAGACCTATGATTCTAGCTTTAGATTCTCAATCCCAAGTCATTCTTCCTNTTTCATAAAGCATGCAAAAAATAACGTTATTTTCTCGTTTTGAAAAATACCCAGAAACAAAGCAAATAACAGCAATAGGAAAAGTTTCAAAAATCCTTAGTGTCACGGTTGAAACCTATCATTTTGTCAAGTAATCGCTTAAATTATAGTCATTCTTCAGTTTTAAAAGTACCATACCCTCTCCCAAGCCCTCATAAAAAATACAAAGGAAAATAAGCAAAAATGGACTTTTAATCCAACCTTTGCTTTTTGGAAAAGGACAGNGAACAAGGCAGGTGACAAATGCCTCCTAATTCAGAACTAGGCAGAGCTGGAAACCGGATCTGCTCACCTCCAACAGCAAGGTACACAAGACTGTTCTTTGCTTTCACTCGGTTTATCGGCTCTATCTGCGCCCCCACACAGTCCGCAGCAGGTGGGACTCAGCCAGAACCCCGGGGACTTTTCTCCA
>LZPO01034982.1:115435-125659 GCA_001675575.1 Neotoma lepida | reverse complement strand
AAAAAAGAAACACAGTTTTTATTGAATTTCCATTTATCTTCTCTTGTTAATCTGTCTTTGTCTTTGTTATAGTATATCTTACTCAGGAACTACAAAAGGCATAAGAAAAATTGTTTTTTCTCTATCTCCGTCTGGAGGCAGGAAGAACTTTACTGAAGCTCAGGAAACCATAACCCAAACCTGGCACTGTGGCATGCTGATCACGCTGAACTAAAGCATCCTGCAAGGTCTCAGCCTGGAAACCAAGGTCACTGTAGTCTTTTCCTGATGCTTCACCTTTCAGAAATGCCCCTGTCTAAAAGAAGGAATTCAGTTCTGTGANCCCCTTCCCTACACCCTCAGCAAACACTACACCACCCACTCTCCTGTCTGACTGCCCCTGAGAGACAACCTCTCTTCTTCATGCCTTTCCTCCAGCCCCCCTCCCACAGATGACACTGCCACCTCCNAATTAGAAGCCCGTATTTTGTTGTGTATTTCATAGCTCAAAGTTGTTAAGGCTTCAACCTCTTTGTTCTTTGACTTCTTTTTACATAGTTCCCATGTTCACGTAGACACAATGCCTTGTATGCCTCTTGCCCTGTTAATTTGTCAGTTGTTAGTTTATTCAAAAAAGTCAAATATTGAACCTTTAGATGGTGAAGGAAAATTTCTTGTGTCTACAACTCAACCACGTAAGAAACAGTAGTTACCTATGCAAAATCCGAAAACCTGAGNGTAGAAAAATCAAGATGTGCTCTTTGCTCTCAGTGGAAGAGTAGTTTGTTTTATTGAACATGTGCACAGTGATTGTGTTAGGTATCTTACAAGCTTATGAAGCAAGCATTATTTCCATCGCCATTTTAAGAAAAGGGAACTGAATCTCAGGGGAATTACGTAACCACCCTAAGTCATACATNCTGCTCCCATAGACTGACTTGTTCACAGTAGAACTAGTAAGAAAGTTTTTCACTTCTGTGGTTAATCCTCTCTCTAGTGAACTAGCTGAAAGCGTATCCCTTTATCTACTGAGGAATCAAAACTGTTTTCATTNGTGTTCAAGGCTCTTCANGGAGGATGACTCCGCCTGTTTAGGNTTTTGGCAAGTCTCTGAGCTAACCCGAAACAGGACAGACTAGCAGGAAACACGGTGTGCATGCATAGAAGTCCTGCAGGTACAAAAACAGCCAAGGACTTGGGATTTTCACATCATTAGGAGCTGCGAAGTGGATGGTTTGGATGCTGCCCAGAAGGAGTGGAAGGAAACTGTGGGAAGGGCGAGAAGAGGGGCCAGGAAGAGCAGAGGTGAAAGGTGTTCTGCACATTTAAGTCGATGCCTTCTCTGCTAAGTCTCCCCTGGGTGAGTCACCTTTCTCTTCCTGGTGCAGCCCAGGCACTTCTAATGAAGAAATTCTGTAACGATGTGCATTTCCTTTATTAAGAGTAACTTTTCTAACCTTCTATGCCTGTAGTTCCTTAAAATAATCACTATACCNAAATGTCTATTTTAGGACACCCTGTTCTAGTCTTCTGCATGTATATTTTGAGATATGACCTGACATCCATTAATAACTACTAGAGATCAACTTTTCATCAACTGTGCTGTCAATCTAAGAGAGTCTTTTTGTATGACTTATGTATCTTCCTTCTTTCACTGTTTTTCTTCCATTTTTTCTTTCCTTTAAAAATTTATTTTATGTGTATAAGTCTTTTGCTTGTAAGAATGGCATGTATATTTAATGGCCAAGGAAGCCAGAAAAACATATAGGATTCCCTGGAACTGGAGTTACAGATGATTGGGAGCCACCCTGTGAGTGCTGGGACCTGAACCCTGGTCCTCTGTAAGAATAGTAAGTGCTTTTAACCCTTGACACATTCTTACTATGTAGCTCAGACTAACCTAGAAACTTAATATATAACTCAGAATACCTTTGGAATTGAGATAGTGTTGGGTCAGCCCTTCAAATGTTGGAGTTGCAATTCTATACCACCAAGTCTGGCTTCAGAGATTTCTTTGTTTTGTTTGTTTGTTTAAGATTTTTTTAATTTCATGTATTTTGCCTGCATGTATGTATGCATACCATACATATACAGTGCTCTTGGAGGCCAGAAAAGGTCATTGGATCTCATGGAACTGGAGTTACAGCCAGATGTGAGCCACTATGTAGGTACTAGAAACTGACCTCCAGTCCTNGGCAAGAGGATTAAATACTCGTAATCACTGAGCCTCCTCTACCTCCTACATTAGGCACCAATGTAGCCCAGGATGGCTATGTAGCTGAAGCTGACCATGAATTCTTGATCATCCTGCCTCTACTTCTCCAAAGGCTTGGGTACATACTGTACCTGAACTAGAGAGATTCTTTAAACATGAATTAAATTTATTTGGGAGGTAGAATAATATTGCAATGGTGATATGTATAGCATGGCAAACCATAAGTATCCCAAGAGATTGAGACAAAATAAAGTTTTTAAGGTTTTTAAGGCAAAAAAGAGGAAGATTACATAAGAAATTTTGAAACAACTACCCTTGGCCACAAGAATTAATGACTGTGAGACNAAACAGACAGATGATGGACAGACATCCTTATAGATGTATGTTTTGATCAGACATATTATGGTAGGAAGATCTTCCTATAGACATGTATTTTTTGTGTCTGTATTGGGTTGTGGTGGTCTGTAAAGTGCGGAAGAAGCCTGAGTGAATGTGTATTATTGATAAGAACATTGGTGCTCAGACCCATGGGAATTAGCAAATCCATCCTCTGCTCTGTGTGCTGATGTTGGCAGANTGTACAGAAAGCATCACCACAGCTTCCTTGTCTCTGATGTTACTGTCTGAGACTGTGCTCTTACAGAGACCTCCTTCTGAGACTAACTAATGTAGTGGTATTTGCTCCGCCCATGACCCTGGGCTATACAGCCTAAAGGAGGCAGTACTTCCTGCTGTGGTACCTGACCTCTGATAAGGAGCTGGAGAACGGTCACATGCCNCTTNTCCCTGCTCCTGCCTTTGAGGTGGATTTGCTCCAGATCAGAGGACGACTTCTGATGTCTACTGGGTTCTGTAATCGTGAGTGTATTTCCCAATATATATTTAATAAATTAATTTAATAAATTCTGCTACCCATTTAATAGACTCATGTGGATTGATCATAATAAACTAACTTCTCCTGTGCTACATGATAAATGTACTGAGGATCCAGGATGTTGCTTGCAGGTGCTGCTTGGTGCATAGTAGGCACACTCCATCATAGCAAGTGNGGTCCATCCANTCCTACATTTTCTGTATATATGTCTGTCCTATCTTCATTCNCTTGTTGCCCCAATCAGGTTTCTAAGACCAAGCTGTGCAGAATGTGGTGGTGGTCTTTGTACAAGATTATGGTTCTGAGTATAGGGTTGTGGTAGTCAATGTCTTAGTTAATGTTCTATTGCTGTGACAAANTAGCATGATCAAGGCAACTTATAAAAGAAAATATTTAATTGGCCTAATGGTTTCAGAGGGTTAGAGTCCATAATAACAAAGCAAAAGCATGGAGGCTAGAACAGCTATGAGCTCACATCTTGTTGTACAAGTAGAAGGCAAAGAGATACATTGAGAATGGCTCTAGACTTTTGGAACCTCAAAGCCTGCCCCAAGTGACACACCTCCTCCAACAAGGCCATACCTTTTAATCCTTCCCAAACAGTTCCACCAACTGGAGACCCAAGTATTCGAACACATGAGCCTTTGGAGGCCATTCTCATTCCAACCACCACATTGCCAGACAATCATTCAGAAGAAATATTTCATACCCCTGACACACCTCATTTATTTATTCATTTCATTACAGTTGACACAACCAGCTGGATTGTGAAAACTTTCGTAGTTCCTACTAATCATGCTCTTGCANTAAATCTCCTTCTGAACTTATGTGACTCCACTACAAAAGAGGAATAACATCAATTCACTTCCTGAGGAACTGAGCCATTGCCATATGAGGCCATAAAGTACCGGCATTTTATTCTGGAAGCCATATTCTATAAAGGACACATGCGTTAAAGTGGNATTTATTCTTGGCTGCTTCAAAGAGATATAAAGGAAACCCAACACAAATGTGATCATCCCAAATGCATGCTGGAGGGTTAGAAGAACACCAGTCCTGCTCTGATTAATGTGCTTGTTTACAGATGATACAAGGTCAAGGAAAACCCCTTGTCGGTGGAGAGAAATAAGCCAATACCACATTATTTATTTGGCAGTGATGTAGGACACAGACAATCATTCTGGTGATGTCCCTACTGTTATTTTAATCTGCATCCAATTGTTACAATTATAAAGTTTCATCTCACTTAAGTATACCTAGAAAAGGAGCAAGGAGTTTGTGGCAATTATCTTTCTATCTATTATGTTGAATTTCTCAATTCCTTCTAAAAGTGCAAATCTAAAACACTGCTAAAATCTTTGAAAATGTCAGGTTTCTTTGAAATTTCTAATTTGTAGGTTCTTTTAACATAAAAAAAAAAAAGTTGAAGAAAACCAAACACCATTTTAAATGTCAGTGTTTGTCAGGGCCCCAACCCTCGCTGAGGAGTTTATTGGCAGTTGATGGCTGTTGGGAGAGGGAAAGTCATTTATTTGGGGCTGTGCCCACTGGTAGGTTGCCCAAGCTCCCACAGCCATGTGCATTTGGGCAGCACTAATTAGATTCAGTGGGCTATATATAGAGAAGAGGGGGATTTGGAGGAGAAAATGGGGGTGTAGGTATGATAAAAATATACTATAAACATGCATGAAATCTGAAAGAATAAACATTAAAAAGTCAGTATTTGTAACAAAGGGTATTAGTATTGCTGTTAGGGTCCCCTTTACTCACAGTAAAGCGTTCATGTCTCTGTATCATTNACTTGAGCGTTTCTTTAACCAGGACTTTGAGCTGCTTGCCTATGGGAGCTGCAACATATGGTTTTCCTCTTCCACTTTTTAATATTTTGGTCTCCAGTGAATCCACATACAAAAGCTTCCTTCCTTTAGCTGCAGTGCACAAATGAAAGGCTTTTCTTTTTTCTGATTGTAGATTAGCCTGCCAAGAAACAAACATGAACTAGAGAACATCATTTTAATTTATTGATGGGATACAGATGACAAGGACGTCTGTGCTCTTCTAGGCTTTTGGGAAAGCTTCGAGCTGACCCAGCACAGCTGAGTTCATGCAGCCAAGGCAGCCTTTGCCAAAAACCAAAGCCAATAGTCATTGCAAACCTCTGAACCAAAACATTCCTTTAGTGCTTGAATTTCCCTATAATTTGTGTAGATTCCCATTTTGTCAATGAAGCTAGCAGTGGATAACTAGCTCAGTGCAATCAGACAAAACAACTGTACCATTCATTCAGTAATTAGATGATAGCTGGGCTGCATGCTTGATGGTTTCCGTTCTTCATTCTTGCCTTGCTTTTCAAGTCCTTGGAGACAAACCCTGGGATGTTTGGCAAAGCTCAGGCCCTTGTTGAAAAATATCCTGTCCTTTTTACTTTAGGATTGCTAATAAGTTCTATTCTCAGAGGCACAACATTGCACACAGCAGGGGAGGATCAGCCAAGCTAAAAAAGAGATTGGTTCTTATGTGTATTACTTTCTGCATCATTTTACAGTTTTTCCTTACACAAAATGAAGGAAAGGTTAAAGTCTTCCAATCTAACTGCATGGAAATGAATTTGATACTCAAGCTAATGTTTAGAGCAGATCTTATAAATTGCTTTTTAAACTTTCAGACACAAAAATTCTATGAGAAGTGAAGCTGAGACAGAAGGACCAGAAAATGAACAGAAAGGAAGGCTGTTTGTGATGAATCTGCTGTGAAGAGCAGGCAGATTAAATTACAGTATGTTAAATTGAGCTAAGAATTGTTGTGCTAATGCTTTTTCCGGATCCCGCCCCCGCCCCCTCCACTCGCCCCACCCCACAGACACACCAAATTGTTTTGTTTCTTCCACTGCTGGAAGAGAAGAAAGAGAAAGCTCCTTTAATAAAATTGTTATTTCAGGTCTTGTCTCTCCCCAACTCCCATTACTGTCCTTGTCATGTCCTGGTGTCACATCTGCCAAGTGGCTGGAGTTGGCTGCCTTCATTGAAGAATGCTTTTTCCTAGTAGTGAGAAATCTTGGTTCCAAGTGGTGCTGCTTAAGCTACCTGCAGGAAAGGTGACCTTTGGGACCGTCCTCTCTAACCTGGGGGAAGATAAGAGGAAAGACAGCTTCACGGATGTCTAGAGACAGAGACATCCTGCTACTTTCTCCTTGCTCCTGTCTTCCTCCTCTTTTCCTTGTTTCTTCCCTTCATCCTCCACCCAACCCTCTACCCCTGGGTAGAATTATGGTTAATGACAATTTGAGTCTCAGTTACAGCTCTGTGATACAAAAAGAAAAAAAGGAAAGGAAGGAAGGAAGGAGTACTTGCTACTCAAACTCCNCTGCTCAGAAAAGTGCTGTGTTTGCTTGTGAGCATTTCCGCGTTTTGAACTAATTACTTTGGGCATTTAAGTAATTGCAATGGGCCCAGCCTAGCTATAAAGCCATCCCTGGCTCTGAGGCCAAGGCCATGGTGCTTATATTCAAAATAACAGGAGAAAGTAGGTACAAACAAGAGCCATTAGAAAGTTCTTTCTCTTTCTCAGCTTACCCATCAGAGAAGAGGACGCGATGCTTGGAAATGTCNCCGTTTGAGATTTTCCCCTGAAAATAGAATAGAACTGAATATATCAAGTAGATTTTAGTTGTATTATTAGGAGGCAGATTTAGTTGTAAATGTAATTACAAGGAAGTATATTTATATCCTTGATTCANTATATGAGAAAACTATAATTTTATTGACATTAAGCTCTCCGTCTACCGTGAGGAACATCTGAAGTTTGTTTTTTCTGTATATTACCTCATGAGATAATATCGCTTATAATGTATCACTGCTAAATGGTTGCCTCATTTTTCTCTTTACTAAAGAGGAAATGAGCTGTCTTGAGGGTGAGCTGTAATGTATAGGTTTGGGAAGGGATGAATAAAACCACCAATTTATTATAGAACAGAGGTTGCCTATTTGTTTTTTTCTCACTAAATAACTAGATAATAACTATTNTAGGGGTCAGTTGGGTTTACAATCTTAACTGAAGCTCAATATTGGTCTTAAAGTGNCAAAGTTGTCCCCAGATAATATATAAACAAATGGGTGAGGCACCATCCCTATAAAACTTTATTTATGAACACAGGATGTTGGTAGTGGTTTGTCAACCAGGGCATATGCAAGTTTTTTTTTTTAATGTCAAAGAGGCATGCAGAATGAACCATATTTGCCACTAGCACTTAGAAGTATTCTCAAGTGACNTTAGAATAAATTCAGAGAAATAACTTGATCAGAAAATTGGCAATTCAATATGGCAAATAAAAGTTTAAATGATAATTTTTGGGTAAAAAAAAATCTGACCACAATTAAAGTATTTTCATTATTGAAAAGTGCTTGCAGATGCCCTGCTTATTAGATGTAAAAAAGATTTTCAAGAATGAACNTGTCATTCATCTGAATTCCAGTCTAAACTAAGCCNTTGGAATCAAATGTGTTTTTATAGGATATGGCATGCTTATCTTTCTACCTGTGTCTTCACTTCTGGTACCAAGCAGTTACTGGTGGCACACAGGAGCAAATTTCATTTTTTGCAAGAGTTGTAGTCATGTGACTATACCGTTATGACTTGACATTTGAAATATGCCTTGATTGAAACATGAAACTTTTTATGAACTGAAAAACTTGGANANCTTTCAGGCAGAGGATTATATTTACAATATAACATTTAATATTTCCATTTTATCCCTTTATTTTAAGCATTTATTAGGTAGCAATAAAAAAAAATCACTTTGGGACCAATCTTNATGTGCTTCCCAAATGTGATGATTATACCAACTAAGAAAATGTATTTTCCACATTTCCTTAGTTCTAAAGATGCACATTCCTTTAGTTATAATCTTCCAGAGGCCACAGCTTTTCTAATGATGTTGTTTTAGAAATTGCCAACTGCTGGGTCATTATGTAGTTTTAATTACCCAAAAGACAATGCTCTGAGAATCTTTTCCTGGAACTTTGTGATAAGATCCAGGTCACCCTGAAAATATTTTAGTAGGGGATCAATGCCATGGAGAAATTTTGTGGGATGATGGNAGAGAACTTGTTTAAACAATGTGCAGCAAGTGGCAAGCATGGTGGGATGTAGTTATTCGAATATGATTACAGAGCAGGTATTACCTGTCTCATTAGACTTTATTTCTCACTATGATTGGCTGTGGAGAAGCAAGTTGCCAAAAGTCNTACAGCCACAATTTACCATCAACCTAGGCAGNGCAGAAGGTGTTTTATTTCTTTAAATTTTAAAAAAGATATATTGATTTATTTTATGTGTTTGAATGTTTTCCCTGCATGTAGCATATCATCTGAGTGTGTGGTGCCTAGGGAGTACAAAAGAGAGTCAGAGTACTCNAAACTGGAGTTAAGGATAATTGTGAGCCGCTATGTGGGTGCTGGGAATTGAACCTGGGTCCTCTGCAAGAGCAGCAAGTGCTCTTAACTCCTGAGCCAGCTCTCCTGCTGAGTTCTCTCTCTTTTGAGTCCTTGATAGGCACTTACTGTTGGGAATGAAAGATAAGGTCAACAATTGGCTGCAACTGAAAGCCTTTTCCAGAGNTGAACTTGATGGTCCAATGATGTCACATGGGGTTACGTGCTGGACACTTAAGCCCAAATTCATAGTGTTAAGAGGTAAGACAGTTAAAAACTGATGATGGACTGGTACTGTCATTGTAGGAGAGCAGGAGTTGCCTAGAGGTCCACAGAAAAAATGAATTCAACTGTCTGGCANTTTTTCACAACAATGTAATGATTTCNACCATGACATAAAAAGAAAGATCCTCTCCAGACAAAGCTCATGGACCTTGGACTTCTGGTCTGCAGAACCACGAGACAAGTAAGTTTCTGTTCATTATACATTACCCAGTCTGTCTGTGGTATCCTGTGTTGTAGAATATTACTTTAAGATGTGTTACTTTTGTTTATGTTGCATTTGTTTAACACTGTGGAGTTGTGTTTCTGTGTCTGTCTAAAACACCTGATGGTCTAATCAAGAGCTGAACAGCCAATGGCAAGGCAGGAGAAAGGATAGGTGGGGATGGCAGGCAGAGAAAATTAATAGAAGGAAAAATCTGCAAGGGTAAAAGAGAAATAGCCAGAGAAGGAGGAGGACATCAAGGGCCAGCCACCCAACTGCACAGCAAGCCATGGAGCAAGAACCAAAGAAAGGTATTTAGGAATAGAAAAGGAAAAACCCAGAGGCAAAAGAGATGAGATAATTTTAAGTTAAGAAAAGCTGGCTAGAAACAAGCCAAGCTAAGGCCAGGCATTTATAATTAAGAATAAGCCTCCAAGTGTGATTTATTTGGGAGCTGGTGGTGTGCCCCCCAAAAGAGTAAAAACAACCAACAACAACCCTGTTCTGTCAACAGTGAATTGGACAACTTGCTTTTCCAAAGCAGGTGGCTCCGCAGACCAAATGGTCACCTAAACAAGAACTTGTGTAGTGCAAACACCAGCTGACATCTCATTGTGATGGAGAAAATGTCCCCTGGATGCAGAGCTACATGAAATGAGTGGATGCTAAGAGCAGGAGAGTCAGCCTTCTCCAGGGACCAACCTCTGATATGTCATCCAGTCCCAAGTGCTCAGCCCCAGACACATATACATACAAGCAATATTAAATAGACTCAGCAGGTTATATTTATATGTATAAATACCTGTACATACNTATACTAATAAAATTACAGAAGAGGCCATGAATTTGAGACGGAATGAAAAGGACATGGGAGGAGTTGGAGCAGGGAGTGGGTGGGGTAGCAGTGATGTAAATATAGTACTCACATATGAAGTTCTAAAATTAAAATAAATAAAGGAACAGTTTCTTCTGTAACTATATATTTTGGGTAATGAGACTATTAAGGCTATTGAAATTAGTGTCAGAAACCTTATACTTTAAGGCTATAAAATTTATCTACTTTGGTTTGGCACCTAGATTTATACATTATAAATATACAATGGTAAATAGGCAAAGAGGCTAACTTCACTGTCCCTATGGTNTTTCACTGGTCTGTTTTCAACCATTTCAGAGAGAGGGTGTCTTCCTCTCTCTCCTTAGCCTCTACTCTCAGTTTCCTATTGCCTGCAATGAAACACGG
>LZPO01034982.1:94860-108784 GCA_001675575.1 Neotoma lepida | reverse complement strand
AGGGTGTCGGTACCCCAGAGCTGGATTACAGGCTGTGTTGAGCTGTCCAACATGGGTCCCAGAACCAGNCTCAGGTTCTCGAGCAGAGTGACAAGTGCTCTTAACAGCCAAACTGTCTCTCTAGCATCCTTGCACAGTTTTTAAGTGAAGAGTATTGCCAAAAAACTCTAACCAATCCTGGCTAAAACTAACTTAGCTCTTCAAGTTTTTGCTCAGTCTCTTCTATTTCACATCATCAGAAAGTTGGCTACCAAAGTAGTTGACCACTAGATGATGCGACTGTATCTTTGCCCATCTCAGATATGCAATGGACGGGGGATAGAGCCTTGAAGCTCTTCTTGAGAGCTGCTCCAGGAACACTTTCAGTGGGAGTGACTAGAGAACATTGCTGAGTTTAATTCTGCTTTGTCTCACAGATGAGGATTCATTATGTTTTCTCCCACCAAAACATACTGGATGTTGGAGACAGTGATAGTTAAAGACTGTACCTGACATGAAGAGCCACACACTGAGCTTATTTTAGAACTAGATACCATTAAGGATTTTGAGCTTATTGCATTTGGAAGGGAGGGAGTGTATTTCAAATAGACATAGGGGTATATTTAGAAAGTGAATACTAAAGACAAATTCGTGGAATCACCTGTTGACTGTTTTGTCATCTACCACAGTCTTTTCCTTTATTCAAGCAACAGTTGCTCAGTGAAGAAAATGTGAGCTCTTTGGGAAGCCTACCTTACCATTAACCCATGAATAAGACTCATTGGGAAAACTAAACTTTTTATAGTGTTCCTAAGACTTCTAGATCATTTGACCTTATAGAGTCAATACATTTCTCCAGTTATTTCAGCAACTCAAGGTGGATTTTTACATCAGTCACATAAAGATAAGTGTGTATAATGCTCAAATCTCTTTCTGAAGAAAGAAAACTCTTTCAAATTTTATCTTGTAAGCAGTGTTTGATTAGTCCCTACCATTTCTCTTCTCTCATTTTTTCAACAGCACACTGCTTTCTGCCTTCCTCCTCATCACTGCACAGAAACAGCTCTCGCCAAGGACTTAAATGGCTGGACAATAGCCTCACCAGTGGGTGTGCTTCACTTCTTTACTCACTCAATCTCCATTGGTGTCAGTCGATATAAACGTCCTTTCCCCCGCTTTTTATACCTTGACCTTCTTACAGACCTTGCTTCAGTGAAGCTTAAATGATTCCTAAAAGCTAGGCTGTTCTCTTTGGTCCTTTATGTTTCCCAGAGTTTCATTGATGCCACTTCCTTTAAGTGAAACAAGCCTTACAGTAAAATGTTATATAACTTGTAAATAACTCCCATGTTACTGAGAATCCTAAGAACTTGTCCCCCTCTTTCCACTAGTATTATTGTTTTTTAAAGATAGTATTATTATTTTTTATGTGTATGGGTGTTTTGCCTGCAAGTATGTCATTGTACTACATGAGTGCCTGGTATCGGCAGAGGCCAGAACAGGGCTTTGGATCCCCTGGAACTGTAGTTTAGGTGGTTATGAGCTGCCATGTGGGTACTGGGAACTAACCTTGGTCCTCTGGAAGGGCATTAGCACTCTAACTGCTGACCCATCTCTGCAGTCCCAATAGGCTTGTTTGGAGTTGAACTTTGTGACAATATATGACTTTCATCTCTGGTTCTTTGGGTTGTTTTGTTTTGTTTTTTGTTTTCAAGTGTTTTCTTTATCATCAACACTGCCCTTCTTTTTCTTCCCTGTTGTAATCATGAGGAATTCTCTGTCTTACTTTGAGACTTTGGAATACAGTCTCTCCTTGATCCTTCTCCAACCCCAACTGATCCTTCTCCAAGCCCAAGCTCCCCCACCCCCCAAAAAAGAAAGCCCACTTTTCTGTTCTTTTATTTTAAAATCATTTATTGGTCAGCTGGAGATGCGTGTACTAAAGCAACAAACAAATTCTAGAAAGTAGATGAAAAATTTTCACCTTAANACAAAATCCCCATCTTTAACTAACATTTGTTTGCTAGAAGACAACAGATGAAAATATAATACTGGATGTTTAGGGAATTATTAGTAACATCCCTGTGGTTCAAACCATCCTTACTGTGTTTTGAATTAGGATTGCACTCCTTATAACCCATACGCTCTGCATGGCCCTGGGGAAAGCAGAGAATGCACAAACACAAGGATTTATGTGGGGCTGGTAAGATCAGGCAAGTCTTTTCATTGTGTTACCTTTGGAGATTTTCTCTCTGTCGGAATTGCCAAAAAGGCAGAGAAATTTATGAGTCTTAGAGGCTTCCAGAAAAGAATGTGGGGTTTGAATCTTAGGTAGATAATAACCATTCAAAACCACTGCTCAGTGAAGGAGCTTCTGCAGAAAAGAAAATGATTTTCAAGTAGCACAGCATGTCCACGGGAGTGATAGAACAATTAAAGTCAAGCCATCACATCGGGAAAGAAACTGGTCCAGAATGATGTGATTTATTCTTTAGACCTCTCCTCCTAAACACATCTCTTAAATTATGGCATCCTCCAGATGTCCACCCGCGACCCACTGTTCTCATGCTGTGAACTCTTTGAGAGTGATCTCATTTCCTCTCATGATTTCAGTTCCTGATGACTTCAGCACTCTATCTTTATCCTTGACATTTCCTACAGATTCATCCATCTGTCTGCTCAATGGCTCTCATAGCACTATCTTCAAACCCTCACTCAGCTTCTGGAAGTCAGTAATTGTTCTCACTACCACAAATCTCATCCACCCCAGCCTTCTGCCCAACTCTTTATTCCTATTATTCTCTCTTCTTTGTTGTGTTTGTATATACTAAAAACAATTGTATGCACGAAGGCTATAAACCATCATCTTGGATCCTTTTAAATCCCAGTTAACAACAAATTCTTACGCACTTTAACTCCTCCCTGTGAAATAACCCTTTCCTTTCTGTTGTTTTTGTTTTGGTTATAGCCCCTACTTTTTTTTTTTTACTCTAAATAACTATAATGATCTCTTTACTGACCTGTGTCAATTAACATTTGCACTATGCACATGATAACATGATATTAGTTAGCTTATTATGATTTTCCACAGATTTAGAAATATTTCCACAAGCAAAAAGATGGTTGAAGAAACAGAATCAGAAAATCTGTGAGAATCAATGGAGTCTAATCCACTAGAGTTACAGCCAAGATGATGGATCAGAGCAATATGCTCAGGGTGCCACCACTACAGCAGGTATCATAGTCATCTTTGTCCTGAGGGATACTCCAGACCCTGGAGAGTGCTGTTGTTGAGTGTCACAACTAAAAGTACTTTGACATTACTTCTTCAAGGTTAAACGCCCTGAGTGAAAGTATTAAATTGATAGTTTGATACTATATAGTAATGTCATAGATATTAATAGATAGAAAAAAAAATCCCGCTCCTTTTGGGTTATCATGATGGACAATGGCATCTGCTTTCTTGAAACTTCATATGCAAGCCATTTCTCCTAAACTAGAAATATTGAAAATTGAGTAATAATGATGATGATGATGATTAAAAATATCTAATTAGTAGCCTCTTCTTCTAATTATTCAATCATTTCTGCTGTAATCAACCTTCAGCATGGAAACCAGTGGGGAGAAAGACAGTAGAAGTACTAGTTAGAAAGCTGTCAGTAAGATCCCTACTAGAAATCATAGCAATCTAAAGTAAACTTACGTAACAAGGGTGATGGGATAGGCAAATCTGAGAGCAAGAAAGTAGAAACAAGTGCTGGGGAGATGGCTCAGCAGGTAAAAGCACTTGCTTACTCAAGCCTGGTGACCTGAGTTTGGTTAAAAAAGAAGAGCTAGGTGCATTTAAAACAAAACAACGCAGTGATGTGTGTTTAATGCCAGCCTCCTATCGTGATGTGGGAGGTGGGAACTGGAGAACCTGCAGGNTGGGAAGGTCTCAAGCCAGCTAACCTGGAGGGTGCTGTGCAGCAGAAGTGATACAGGCATCCAGAAGTTGTATTTGACCATTTTCAAACATGTCACAGCGCACACGCACCTATAATTATTCACATACACACTGCACATAATAAATAAATATAAATAAAATGTAATTAAAAATGGAACCATTTAATTTTTAGATTTATGGGGTGAGATAGAAAATTTGAAAGAAATATCCCAAAGATGCCGTGTGATTCTGATATTTGGAGACCAGGGCACCATTGGATATATGTTTTTGTTACTGGTAGGAATGATAAGATGTCGTAAAGTTGATAGGTATTGTCAAGATCTGGCATGAGGGGATATGCAAAGTCTGAATGCCCAATTAAAATGACTTCAGACAGGTAGGCTTCTAGGGGCAGCCACCTAGGGACATTAGACTATGTCACATCAATTTGTAAAGATTTAGCACTTGCTTCTCTTGTGGTAACATTAATCCTGCCAAATTGTTGTTGATTTCAGTCTGCTTCTCTAAAGGTATTTTCACTATCCTGACCCATCATGTCCCTGACCTAATTTTNAAAGATCTTATTTCCATGCAATATTACCCACCCACTTTTTGTGGTCACAATCTGGACTGTTGTTTTTACTCATGACCTTTTAATATGCTATGAAACAATGAAGCTATTAAAAGCAGCATTTCTTTGCTATGGAATATGTAGCAAACACCAGTAGGCTAAGCATATGCTTCATGTACAAATGGAGTCATTGATCATATCTGATTGTATAAAGTATACTTATTGCTTACAAATGTAAGAAAGAAAAAGTTGATAAAAAGTGGAGTGGAAAGTTTTGAATTTTTAGTTTATTAAACAAGCAATGATCTTCAAACATGGGATAGGAAAGAATCAAGAATCATGTCTTTGAGTTAGCAAGGAGGAATGGAATCGAGCACTCATGTATGTATGGGCATGTATGCATATGCATATATATGTATATATATACACATACATATATTACAATTACATTTTCCTGCATGATCAATGTACCTTATTGCCATAATTGTTCTCACTCATATATCAAAATGGTGTTATCTCTTGCATTTGGAAAACAAATGTCCTAAGCACCATTGCAGAAATGACTCAGTGTGTCAAAGTGCTTGTCATGCAAGTCTGACCATNTGAGTTCAGTCCTGGAATCCATAGTGGAAGAGGAGAATTTGATTCCTGAAAGTTGTTCATACACATGCTGCAGCACATGTGCATAATCCACTACTGATATTGTTAAAATGAATTTTAGAAAACGTCTAAAATAACTTCATATTCCACTTCAATTGCTTACTTTCTATTTCTATTGGAAGTTTCCCTAAAAGACCTTGCTATCTTCTTTCTTTCCNCATAGTTTCTTGTGTTTATTGCAGTAGTATTCTCACTACTAACACTGCACAGAATAATCTCTGTTTTATAATCTCTGTTTTACAAACCCCATGGCCATGCACTTCCTTGACTCTTCTAAAGTCTGACATTGTTGGCCAGCATTTCATTTCTACAAGCCTTTGCTCCCTTGACTCTGATTCTGTAACATTTTCCCTCTCACACTTCCCTGGCCCCTCTCCTCTCACACTGTGTTGGCCCCTCTTGTCTCACACCTCGCTGGTCCCTCCTCTGTAGCATATTTCAGTGTTAACCACTCTTTGGCTTAAAATAGCTGCTTCCTTTGGGTTCAGTGACACTAGCACTTCTGGTTTTAATTGCCTCCGTTTTGAAGACTACTCAGTAATCTTTTCAAACTTCTCTGAAATTTATTTTCTAAATTCTCAAATTTTATGGTCCTCACATGTATCCCCTTTTTTTGGTTTCTTCCTCCCTCCTTCCCTTCTTTTTTTCTTCTTTTGCTCCTTAGCTCTGAGAGGGCCATTACCAAAAGTAATGGGACATAGCAGCGAGCCAAATAAGCAGAAGTGGTTTAAAGGAAGTACCATCTAATTGGAGGCAACAGAAGATGTGCACGGAAACAAAAAAATAATGGAAGAAAATGAGAAGAAGAAACATAGGGCACAAACGGGTAGAAAACAACTCGACAGGGAAGAAATTTAATGTAGACATCCCTGGGGTTCTGGAGAGAAGTAAGAGAAGGCTGTAGGTTCTGGCTCGACTTGAACATTAGCAGGATACCTAGTATATATAAGACAAGTAAAGGCGGCAGTCTATCTGTATAGCAAGAGAGCAAATGGTTGGTAACGAAATGAAGGCGGAAGGTAAGGAAGACATCAAGGAAAGCCTTGATAACCATGCGCCAACCATTAGGATTCACTCTGTCAGAAAAATGTGCAAGAAAGTTTGGTTCACCAGAGACCTGTGCCTTAAAGGGTTAACTCTATGCCGTGGAGGTCTGGGAGTAGGGAATGGAATCAGAGAGATCAATTAAGAAGTCACTGTTATTGTCCTTTGGGAAGTAGTGACAGTCTGCCCCAGGGAAGTGGGAAGAGAGACTAAGGCCTCCTCAAACTGTGGATCTGTTTCAGTGATGCTGTCAACAAGATTTCTTGGAAGTTTGGATGTAAATTCTGAGACTAAGAAAGAGGTAAAAAGTAAGGAGCTCTATTTGCAGTGATGGAATTTGTCACTAATTAAAATGGAGAAGACTGGGAAATGAGTACATGAGGGAGGTGTTAATGTAACAGAGAGTTTGGTTTTCTTCGTTTGTATTTCACCTACACAGATATCCAAGTGTATGTGTCAATTAAGGGGGTATATGTCCCTGGAGTGTAAGGGAGATCCATGCTAGGGTTGTGATCAGATGGTCTGGAAAGTCATGAAACTAGACTGTAGGATGAGAGTGTGAGGCCAGTGTGGAGTCCAGGGATGAGTGGACATGTCAGAGCCTGGTCCCATCCCTGTGCATGCTTCCTGCAGCAGGCTGGCCCCACGTAATGCAGTTACTCTCACTTGGTTTGCCCCTGTTGCTGCCATGAGCTCTAGCAATGCCATGTTACTGACAGTGACAGTGCTGTGGGGTTGCTGTGGTGTCGTTGTGGAGCTCACAAGTGGTGTTAGAAGCTGAAATGAATGAACTATCAGAAACCTTCTGGTTCATGAGAAAATGAAATTAATTTGGTTGCACAGAGTGAAGTCTCCTTTCCAAGAACTCAAACTTTGTCATGGAGTACTGCTAAGTGGCTGCCCTGCTGAGAAGGGTGCAGGAGATTGAAATTATCAGCAAGGTCATGTTGGAGGCAGCCTTGGCTATTACAATTTGTGGCAATGCTTGCAGGATTCCCAGGCAAGGAGGCAATGATTTATGATAGATGAGCCACTCTTACTCACTGATTGATGTTTGGATTATATCAAAAGAGAGTCACATGAGGAATCAGAGTTTGGAATTATGCAGTATTACTTTTCTACATTTTGACTTGTAACATTAAGTTTTCTCCCATATTGATGTTAGCCAACTTCCTATTACTGTAACAAAATATTTAACAAAAAGTAAGTTGACATAAGGTTTATTTTTGGCTTATAGTTTATAGATTCAGAGTTTTCATGATCAGGTAGACCCATTACCTAGGCCTCTGGAGGAGGTACCAGCAGCAATAGCAGAAAATATAAAGGATGGCAAACTAATTACTTCATGGCCATGAAGTAAAACAGATAATGGAAGGATGGAGGGAGGGAAGGAATTAACAGGGTCCAAAAATCATCTTTGGAATCATTCTTCAATACTCTGAAGATCTCCCTTAAGGTCCCACTTCTAAAGGTCCAAGGAACCTCCCAATAGTGCCAAGCTGAGAACCAAGCCTTTAATGTACACACTTTGGGGAATGTTACACATGCAGACCACAGCACTGTTCCTGAGTTGCCTTTTGTGTGCATCCTTTCAGATGCGTCTTCTTGGTTCTGGCAAGTTTCTAAGTCATTTCTGTTAATGGGAGCATAACTATTAGCATGAATGTCCTGGATATGCCAGCTCAAAGAATCACAATGAATGAACTCATGTCTCTATTCATCATATTCTCAGAGACTGACAATAATAGCACATGTGTATTTTGGTGAAAAGCCATTCCTTTGTAAATTTAGAGTGATAAAACTCAGTAAGTGATAAACCAAATATCCAAATGAAGACATGGGTTTCCTAAGGAAGCCAATCACCTCAACTACACAAAATACAGAAAAGCAGACTGCTAAATCAGCCAACTGTACTTGGAGAATGCTCTTTGGTTCTTTAAATTATTTAATGAAAAAATGTTAACTATCATATGGTGGATATTTGTACCTGTTTAAAGATGTGATATAACAATGATTTATATGAAAGAAGATGCTTTAGGGCTAATTATGGAATTGGACTATCTAGTACTAATGATATGAGCTTTGGACTAGCTTCTTCACAAAGACCATCTAGAAAGTTGCAAAAGTAGTTGCTAAATCTCAGACAGAAATACATACATTGATTAATAATTTCAGTACAAACTATTAAATCATCCTTTGGATTGGGTAGATAGCTCAGAGATAGAGTGCTTGCCTAGCATGCATGCGGGTATAAAACCAAACCCAAGTACTTGGGAAAAAAATGATACTGGTTTGGTGGGTAAAAAATGCTTGAAATTTGTAGAGAAAAGGGTTGTGTAACATTTTAATACTGTTTGTGATTTAATGACTTAGTCTTACAGGGTGAATAGATGGGTCTGCTAGCTGAGTGGTGGTGGGTCATGCCTTCAATCCCAGCACTTGGGAGGCAGAGGCAGGTGGATTTCTGTGAGTTCAAGGTGAGCCTGATCTACAGAGCTAGTTCCAGGACAGCCAGGGCTATACAGAAAAACCGTGTCTCAAAAAACAAAACAAAACAAAACAAAACAACAAAACAAACAAACAAAAAAGATGGGTCTGCTGGCATGGAAATTGCATTCTGAGAGGCTCCAGCTAGAGCTGTCAAGTCACAGAATAATTTTCCTAACAGAAACACTGTGTTTGAACAACATCCCTCAAAGATTTCAGCCCAAAAAGTTTGGTTATTGGGAAGGGAATGGTTGACATTGTTCACTGCTTCATCAGGATTCTAATAGAAAATTTGGCATCTTTAATGCTCATACCTCACATAAAGAAGGCAGAGATTTAAATGTCTTTCATGGTTTTGACATTTCAACAGTATTAATCATCTTTGTTTTTTAAAACTTCTTTGCATGTTCAATTCTTGGCATTGTTTACTGGCTTGGTTAGCTTAGGTATGCACATGATCCAGTATCTAATTGTTTAGGACCCCTACTATCTAAATTATACCAAGGTAACTGTTGCTGTTTCTTGAACAAAATCCCTTCCCTACTCACAAGAATAGTTTTCTTTGAGACAAAGAGAGAGCTGAAGCACCACAGCAGCCCGTGCTAGATCATGACTGTGTCACTATCCGGCCGACTGTGTCTATGATATATCCTGGCTGCCTCCCACCTCTGTCTTGGTTAGTCACACAACCGTTACTATTCCCCCACTCTTCATCCTTTGTTGTTGAAATGGAATTTGAGTGTCAAAGATGTTTAGTTTAAAGGCTGTATGCATATGTAGAAATCAATTGAAAGGGTATTGCGTGGTCTAAAATTACGGAGAAGGCAGAATGGAGAGATTTGATTTGATATATCAAGAATCAAAGCCCCAAATGGATCTAGACAATTGCTATAGCTGCCGAGCATCCATTCACAGCAGTGCAGTGATGTCTAGGTTTGGTTGCTGCTGCTGCAGGTTCTGCTGATCCTGAAAGGCGGAATCTGGGCTGCTACCATCTTAGTGCTGAAGCACAATTTTGCCTCTTCTTTTATGTTTTTTTTGTCACTAATTCCTGATTTGTAATACCAGCTGGGTGCATCTGGTTGATTCAGCCTCAGAAATGTACTTATTCTCCCTCTGCAGAATGTCTAGAGGTGGTGAATATCTGACATTATCATGCTTGTGTAGATGTTTTTCCTATCAAGATTTGACAATTATGACACTCCATGAATGTTCAGAAGAAGGGTGGACACTAGGCAAACAAAGATAAAACCAAAGTATATATTATCCCTTGGTTGCCTAAAAGCAACAATATTTTATTCTATTCTTATACTTCTAAAAAAGAAAATTACTTCTTTCTGTCATAATAAGNTTATTACACATAAAACTGAGGGTACATTGACTTCCTAGCAAAATGGAGTTGACCTGAGCTTGTCAGTTATTGTGTTCGTCTAAGTCATTTTTTCTGAGTAATAGCAGTTTCTTTATTCTGCCATGACCCTAAGCAGAAAGTCTTTTGATTATACATTCCAATTTGTTCTACCTAATACAAAATCATAGAGAAAAGGGCACTGTGTTAGTCAGGGTTCTCTAAGGAACAGAACTTATAGGGTGAATCTCTCATCTTTCTCTCATCCTTCTATCTATCTGTCTGTCTATCTATCTATCTATCTATCTATCTATCTATCTATCTATCTATCTATCATTTATGATCTATCTATGTGTCATATATCCTATCTATCTATCTATCTATCTATCTATCATCTATCTATCTATCTATCTATCTATCTATCTATCTATCTATCTCTATCTATGATATCAATAATAAATCTGTGGGATTTATTAGAATGACTTTCAGGCTGTGATCCAGCTAGTCCAACAATGGCTGTCTACCAAAGGCAGGCCCAAGAATTTAGCAGTTGTTCAGTCCATGAGACTGGATGTCTCAGCTGGTCTTTAGTATATGCCAGAATTCCAAAGAAGTAGGCTTTACTGCCAGTGAAAGAATGGACTTGGTAGTGAAGTGAGAGCAAGCAGGCAAAGAGAGCCAGCTTCCTTTTTCCATGTCCTTTATTAGGCTACTGGCAGAAGGTGTAGCCCAGATTAAAGGTATATCTTCCCACCTCAAAAGATCCAAATTAAAAGTGGGTCTTTGCACTTCAAAATATTTAATTAAGAGAAAAATCCCCCATAGGTGTACCCAGCCACTTAAGTTTTCATTATTTCCAGATGTAGTCAAATTGACAACCAAGATCAGCCATCACAGGAACCAAATGAGTAGGAATCCTAAAGTGTAGAAGTGAATTATGTGTGTGTGTATACATATATATAATATAAATAAACATACATGTATATATATATTGTATATAATCAAGAGTTTTTAATCTTGATATTTTAAAAATTTGTTCTTTGAACATTTTGTATATATAATGCATGCTAATTACTTTCACCCCAATAATCTCATTTCCCTCCCACCCCCTTCTAAAAAATAATTTGCAGAAGACTGACAGAGAGCCTCTTTTCCTCCCCTTCTCTGTCTACCCTTCCATCCAGATGCTGCACACTTGTCTGGAAACAACNCCTGACTTACTGATGATAAGCCTTCTGCAATTCATCCCAACCCGATTTGCATTCCTTTCCCCACAGCCATCAAGTTGGATCAACATGTCAGAGAACATCAATAGATTCAAGACATTTTCTTTTTCTTTTTCTTCCTATCAAATTCTTTCCATATGTTGTGTGACAACACTTTTCCAGGGCAGACACAACATACACATCTACTTGCCTAAGATAGGAACCTATGACAGACCAGAGTATGGATACCACCAAAGTCCAACTAGGTGAACCAATGAATTTTATTAGGGTTACTTACAGGAGCAGAACTGCTTCAAAGACAGCTGCATCACCAAACCCCACCCTAGAATGGGTGACAGCTCACAAAGCTGGGAACCTGGAACACACTTTATGGTCTGCAGGTAGCTCACCAGGTTGGAGAGTAAGCTTTCTAGGTGCCTTGGTTATTCTAAACCTCCAGGCAGCTCCAGTGGTTCCTTCTTCCAGGCAGCTGGTCTGCTTCCTTCCATCTGAGAGGGACTCTTAGCTTCTATTACTTACTCTGTCAAGGAAGGGCCTAGTGAATCTGGTCAGTTTCAGGGACTTCCTGAAGCCATTCTGAGTTGTTTCCCTTCCTGCTTAAGGAGCTTCCTGCAGGATGGAATGTTGAAATCTCAGAGGAAACTGTTACACAATGTCATAAGAGCTAGTTTTTAAAAACATATATCTGATTATGCCTCTGTCCAGCTCACAGTGATTTGTAATAATAGTGTGGAGGAAGCTCATAATATCCAGTTTGGCTTTTCTGTGTCTTCACGGCATCCACAGCGACATCTGCTGTGCTTTTCTCTCATTCTTGGTGTTCCAGTTGTGCTCCTCTGCCAGCTTCCCAGAAGCCCTCTTCCCTTTACAGCCTGCCATTGCAACCATGTTCCTCTTGCCTGAATACTTTACTACTACAGTCTCATCATTCCACTCCTTGGTGTCAACTGGATTTCAATTCTTCAGGTCTCTGTCACATATTTCCCTCCACTCAGATGAGAAAGATTCCCTGCTGGCCTCCATGCCCTTCATTATCATACTTATTATTTGCTAAATTCCTTAATGCTTCAGTCAGTTAGTGAATCCCAGTCTGCTCCACGTGGAAGTGGGTGGGCTTAGCTGGGTGCCTGGCTATTTCCTCATTGCACAAGGCATTTACACATGACACATGGTAAATGCCCAACTGTTGAAAGCTGAACAAATGATTGAGGGACTGTGAGTGACATGGTCTTTCCTTGGTACTTATCAGACTAAGAATTATATGTGGCTTGTTTTAGGTTTCAGCTTTCTCAGGATAAAACTTCACAATTATTTCATCCTCTGATTTCTTAGGTCACTAAGGTTGGTTTTAAGAAGGCATGAAGGGAGGAGTTTCAGAGTGTGTGGCTCTCACTTGTTAATGCCAGCTCTGCGAAGACTAAGGCAGTCAGATAACTGTGAACTCGAGGCCAGCCTGGGCTACACAGCAAGACCCTGTCTCCAAACAATAATACAAGAAAAAGGACGGATTTTGTTTGCTTTTAGGCATAAAGCTCATATTTGCTGCAGAGGTGAGACAGCTCTACAACAGACTGAATGCACTAAACTTTGGCAAGAATAGTTCTGTGCTAATTCTAGTGACTAAGAATTGATGCAATTTCCTCTGAAAAAAACTGTCTTATTGAGAGCAGGAAGAAATATTTTATCCCTTTCACCTAAACTTAATCACTTTACCAGGATCCATTTTTTTTCATACACAAGATTTTTTTTTCCTTACAGAAAACAACTGTGTCTGCTATGTATAAACCTCTCACATTTAAAAATTTGCCTTTCAAACACGTGATGTCCTTGGATGTGTGTATTGAACTACCAGAAATAACTCGGTGACATATTCTTGCTTATTTCATACATATTTCCAATGTATGACTCACTGGTTTAAAGAGCACAAATGTGAACCAAGAGCAAAACAGAGGTCTTGGCGTCCTTGTGCCTGAGCAGGCGATGAATCACCACTACTGGCAAAGCGTTCTGGGTCAGTGTTGCCTGTCTCATGGGTTTGAATGACCCTTTCTGTTCCTAGTCTCGGTCCCACTCACAAGCACACACACTCACCCTCACACGAACACACCTGCAGAGCAACACCTCGTTTACTTTAGAAGCTTTGTGGAACCACTTTTGACTGAAAGGCATGTGGATAANACAGAAAGGGGGTGTTTCGGGAGGCTACAACCTGATAACAGGAGCATGGTAGAAAGACTCAAATTGTCACCATTGGCATTTCATTCTCAGTTTGAGTTCTAAAAGTTTTATATTTTCTCTTCTTCTACCATCTGTTTTTCTCACTGTGACAAATGTAACTTCTCATGGAATTTAGTAGGATAGTGAATTTTGATGTAATTTCTTGATTTTCCTGAGAGTTGTCTAACTTCTCCTTTGTTTTCCTCCCTTTTATTTTTTGAGACAAAATTTCATGTAGCCCAGGCTAGCCTCAATCTTACTGTGTAGCCAAGATTGACTTTGAATTTCTGGTCTTCCTGCGTCAACTTCCCAAGTGCTGAGTTGACAGGTATATCTGTGGATTATCTGTAATAGGTGTGCAGCGTCAAACCTATTTTATATGGTAGATAGAACTCAGTGCTTTGTGGATGCTAGGAAAAGACTGGACTGGCTCAGACACACCTGCAGGCTCTCTTTGTCCCTCCCTC
>LZPO01034982.1:51776-75981 GCA_001675575.1 Neotoma lepida | reverse complement strand
TGCATGCTCTGATGGATTATATAATTTAAACTAGACCAGCAGATAAATGTACATAATACACCAAACCTCTTTGATAGAGACTCAGGAAGGTCAATTAATTTCTACCAACTNATGTTAGATGTAGTAAATTCAAGATTTAATTCAGACCACCAGAAAACAGAGCCCACCTTTAAAGTGATTTGAGCTTCATGTCACAGCATTTGGGAATGACACCCCTCAATATGCTAGGCGATTATTTTCTTATTGGTTACCACAGAACACCTGAAGACTGGTGACTGAGAAGGTGCTCTAGATCCAGATCTTAGAGTGATCTAGATCATCTAGATCATCTTAGAATGATCTAGATTCATTTCTTAGAGTGAATTTTTATCAATGAGTTCCATCTAATCCACCAGATCTGGCATTTTCTTTAGAAGAATTCTGAAATACATTAATCACATANTGGATTTCTTAGAAACCTGAGGAGATTAAGAATAGCAGCAATCTATCTGACTGCTCTGAAGTTTTTGTTGTTGTTTTGACCTACTTCTGCATGTCTTCTTACAACAACTCCCATNGCTCAGGGAAAACCTATCATATTGAATCTCTCTTTCTTGTCATCTCCAAGAGCCTGACTAATATAATATTAGGAGAAGCCAATGAGTTATGTGTGTATGGGTGTGGAAAATTAAAACTTAGCCTTGAACCTCTTTGTGAGTCAGAGACTACTCTGCAAGACTGGAATGTGACTCTGCCCNTCACCTTCTGGTTTGTGTGTGATACCTGGAAGGGTTAGAAGGAAGAGTTCCTGGCCCAGTTTTGCTACAACGCTACAAAAGTTCTCCTAAGATACTTTAACCTTTTGTTTCTTAGGTGACTCCGGGATTGTGTTTAGTTCTTCACAGCACATTTGAGCAGTCATGGAACTGCCAGAGTGAAACAAGTTCATACTTGAGCTGCTTTTATTAGGAACGTAATTTACAAACATACTTATACTCCTGTATACTTATTTAGGCTGTTACAATTTCATATACTTTGTTATAGAATTGTGATTTATTTTTAGCTATCTAGATAATTTCTTTTCAATTTGAGCTTACAGTTCCAGTTTAGGTAATAGCTTACTTAGGGCATCTCATGTGTAAACAGTTGGACTTCTCACCTGCTCAAATGCCTGGAATCATTACCACCTCCTCTAAAACTTGGCCACAGGCAAAATTTTTGAATAATGTATTTTCATTTGGCATGCAAACTCAAAATCNGAGAATTGAAGACAGTCTTTTAAAACTGTCATAGTACTACAANAACTTCAAACTACCAACTTTTAAAAAAACAAATGTGTTCTTTCAGTATATTATTAACCTAAATATCCAAGACATTAGAGATTTATTATGATCATACTTAGGATAATTGATAACCCATTTACTTTCTTTCTTATCTATGCAGTTTGCTTTGATAATATATTTTTAGTATTTTTCTCTTATTAATTTTTAATGAGTTTCATTATGACATTTTTATACAAATGAATAATTATACTTTTTACATTATAGTTATTTGAAGAAATTGAAATATGATTTTTAGTAATGAGTTTAATTATGGCATTTTCATAAAAATGCATTATTATACTTTTTATATTATAATTATCTGAAGAAACTGAAATATGAAAAAGAAGTATGGTTTTTATAAAATGTAGTCATAAGGAGTATTGTCTGAAACAATATAGACTAAGCTCACAGTAACAGAGCATTTTCCCCNATAAAGATGATGATGTCACAGAGTCAAAAGAAAGCCAATAAGACCTGAGAAAAGTAGTATTTAAATAATTCTTAGACTATAAATTTTTATTGGAAAGAACTCAAAAAAATTTTATTCTTTCATAAACCTGAAGATAAATCTGACAAGGACGGTTTGTTAAAAATTNACTTGCTGAGCCAGGTGGTGGTGGTGCACGCCTTTAATCCCAGCACTCAGGAGGCAGAGGCAGGCGGATCTCTGAGTTCAAGGCCAGAGAGTCCCAGGATGGCCACAACTACAAAGAGAAACCCTGTTTTGAAAAACCAAAAAAAGGGAAACAAATAAACAAATAAACAAACAAATAAACAAAAAAACCCCACTTAATTGCTTACATTGCTGTTAGAACTTCTGCAGGAGATGGTAAGTATGTTTTTGTTTGTGTCTGTTTTTCTTGTGTGTCCCATCCAAGCTGTATTTAATGCATGGAGATGAGCTATCTTTGCTATCCGAGGCTTTGTTCATGGCTATGTCCATCAAGCAAACTCNTTCCTGGTTATGCCACCATAAACCAATACTTCCATTTTAATAATTTGCTCAGGCAAGAGGTCTTCTTCTGTGTTTACTTTTCTGTTTGACCATTTAGACAGCTATTTTTAAGGCACAGGGTTTTCCACATGGATGCATGTTTGTTGCTCTGTGAAAATAATTAATTTTATAAAGGAAGTATCATAATAGCCAAAGTGTCTCTTATTTCCTTCTACATCCTGNTATCAATGAGAAAACCCTTTGTCCATATCTACATTAAAGGCAAAAACCATCAGATTTTCCGGTTTTGTAACACACAGTCCTGTAGCAAACAGGCTTGCTCACATAGGTGTTCCTCAGCACACTTTGCCTTGTTCGTTGTGCTGGAGATACCACTGCATTTTCTTGTAAGTACTTCAAGGCCATTTATTATATGCCAGGCCTGGGACCTCTTTAATAATCATAAAGACGTTTTANTGTGGGAAGTACATGTGAATAGGACGAACAGGACTTTGGAGCCAGATAGTTCAGTTTGTGAATCCACTATAAACCATTGGGGCCAGTGGGGGCCAGTGGGCAATTACTGAAACGTCCTGAATGCCTGCTGTCTTATGTGCCGTGTAGAAATCATGCCTATTTTANAGTCTTTGTAAGATTAGAAGAGATGAAATTTGCCTAACACTCAAATCTTAGATACCCATATTCTGCCTATTAATGATAATTTTCCTCAAAGTGAAAGGGAACTGATCCATACCGAGTTTCTCTATGTCTGTGGGTGAAGTATCCACATTTAATATGTGCAAGTTTTGCTGGCCTCATGCTTTTCCTCTGTCCCTCTTGCTCACCCTCCTGCTATTGGTGACCACTTTGAACTTGTATACATAATTATTAAAAAATCTTTTTCAAGTTGCTTTAAATATAATGGCTTTATGTTGATATAGAAGATCAGAATAAAGCTTGTCTTGTTCCCCATGCTCTCTCTTCTCATGCTGCCATTCTCATATTATAGTTAGATAATAGTCTTTGTTAGATCAATATGTAGGATTTATATTACTGTGAAAACACAGACCACAGGTTAGATTCATGATATTCTATAGTTTTTTTTCTTTCCAACNGTGAATTGTTATTTCCTTTGCAGTTATTAAATATCTCATTTACTCATTTTGACATAATTTTCTGTGTACTTACTGATAATTAAAAACCCAAATGTTCATCAATATCCAAATGATATTTTCACTGCAATTCGTGCAGAAATCTCTTAAAGCTTTCTGGCCTGAAGTAATTGGGGTGACTTTACAATTGGTCCATGTAATGGTAAGGTGAATATACTTATTTACTCTATGAAGTAGCCAGGCCCATTATTATGTTTGATGACAACTTGGTGGTCATAGGGTCTTGAGATTAGAACAAATCACTAGGCTTCCTGAAATCCCTTTAACCTCTATTGGAACCATATAAATTCTAGTTTTGCTGGAGAGAAGCTTGACTTTCATCCTTGAAGTATCTCATAGAACCAGACCTCCCTGAATAATTANTAGGCTGGACACTCTTTTCCCCCGATACAGGTGAGTAGCCCTGGTTGTCCTGGAACTTGCTCTGTAGACCAGGACGACCTCAAATTCAGAGATCCGCCTGTCACTGCCTCCAGAGGGCTGGGATTAAAGGTGTGTGTCACCATGCTTGGCTAGGCTAGACACTGTTGCAAAATGTATNCTGTGTAAATATCATACATTTATTCTGTAATTTTAATACTAGTTATATGAAAGGTGCTCATTTCATGAAAAATTAGGGAAAGAAGCTTAATTTCTATTTTAGTTAATTTTTTATACAATGTATTTTGATCATGTTCCTTCCTTTCCCCAACTTCTCCCAGATCTTCCCCATCTCTTTACCTACCAAACTTTATGTCCTTTCTCTCTTTCTCTTCCAAAAAACAAAGACAAAAAAAGAAATAAAACCCACAGGAACAAAATTCAAAACAAGCAAGTAAAAGACCAATTAGACAAAAAAATATCAAAGTGAAACAAAACGTCCACAAAGAAGCATTGGGTTCATTTTGTGTGGGCCAATTACTCCTGGGCATGGGGTCTGCCCTGGAATGTGGTGAAAATACAGAATGATACTCTATTGGAGAAAACTTATTTTCCCTTGGCTAGTGGGTATCAATTACAAACACTTCTTGACTAGAGGTGGGACCCGGTGTCCACTTCCCCCTCTCAGGGCTGAGACCCTGTCTGGCTTGAAACAGTGCAGGTCTTGTGAGTGCTGCCTCACACTTGCCTAAGTATTTATTCTGGCTGTCCATTAAAAGATTGATGGATATTGTGCACTGAGAAAAAAATGAAATCCACATGAGACTTACTAAATGTAAACTGAGCCTGTGATTAGTCCCCATGAACTAGAAGTCACTAAGATCCACTGGTTAAGTGGACATCAGAGGATATAATAATTTTGTTNCAAGATCATTTCAAGTTCAATTCAATTTGTCTCCAAACCTCTACTGTAATTTCTCCCTTAGTTAACTGTCTTGGTTGTGGTTTCTGTTGCTGCAATTAAACACCATGACCAAAGTAACTTGGCAAGGAAAGGATTTATTCAGCTTACGGTTCCACATCACAGTTCGTCATCAAAGGAAGTCGGGATAGGAACTCATACAGGACAGGAACCTGGAGGCAGGAGCTGGAGCAGAGACCAAGGAGGAATACTGCTTCCTGGCTTTCTCCTCATGACTTNCTCAGCCTGCTTTCTTATAGAGCCTAGGACCCTAGGACCACCAGTCTAGGGACGGCACCAACCACAATGGACTGGACCCTTCCCCATTAATCACTAACTAAGAAAACGCCCTACATGCTGGCCCATAGCAAGATCTTTTGGAGGCATTTCCTTAATTGAGGTTCCCTTCTTTCAGAGGACTATAGTTAGTATCAAGCTGACATAAAATTAGCCAGCATGGGTGCTGTGTAGATAATTTGATTATATATATTCATAAAATGAAAGATTTCCAGATCTTGTCCTGATATATACTGTTAAAACTAAGCCTATGGAGCATGACCCTGCTAACAAAATGGTAAGTCAAACATTATGCTACACTGATGGGAAACCTTCAGAATTCACAGCTGCCAGCAAGAATCTAACAGGTGTCACAATAATGATTTTTGAGAGCTTAAATTATCTATTTGGTTTGTGCAGAAGGCAGATAGGTAGGGCTCATAGAATGACATTGAATGGTGGTAGTTACAAATATTTCAGTACTCTGAATGAACTACTGTTTCATGTACTTCTCTGTAATGGGCCAAATCAATGTCTCTTGTATCTTGAAGTTGATTTGCTGCATGGCTATCTGTATAGATTTGCTAAGTATCTTATTTTGATTTCTACTGATGTGATAAAACACTGACAAAAAGCAACTTGAGAAAGAAAGGGTTTATTTGGTTTACATGCCCCTATCATAGTACATCACTGAGGGAAGCCAACACAGGAACTCAAGCAGGGCAGGAACCTGGAAGCAGGAACTAAAGCAGAGGTCATGGGGAATGCTGTTCATTGACTTGCACTCTAAGCCCACATTCCCCTGTCTTTCTTACACCTCCCAGGACCACCTTTCCAGGGATGGTACTGCTCTAGGTGAGCTGGGCTTTCCCCCATGAATCATCAATAAAGAAAATGCCCCGAGACTTACCTATAGGCTAATCTGACAGGACAGTTTTCTCAATTGAGATTCCATCTTCTCAGATGACTGTAAATTTGAGTCAAATTGATAAAACATGAACTAACAAATTAAGGTGAAAGAAGGTCTGTGCATAAAAAAACATTGTTAATACCCTACATTTGTTGCTGTAATTCATCCCTGAGGGANTGCTATTATCCTATTATCCCTTATGTTACAACATTTACCTCAATCATCCTTCTAGGGTCATAAAAGAAACACAACAGTAACAGTAAAATAAATAGTCTGCTAATACCTACATGCNGTAGAGAATNGAAGATATAACACTTAAACTCAGAGACCTAACATTGCTCTAAAATTTCTGGTATAGTGCTCACGAGCTTGTTGAGATGTGTCCTCCAGAATGAAAGCCTTCTAATAGATCTCTTCTAATATGATATATGTGAGTATGTGCTTCTAGTAAGTATGCTTATGAAGTGAAGTGCTTACAGAACTATTTAAAATAATGAGACCCAAACCAGAAAATCATTCCTGCTACAGAACATCAGTCTTTAATTTGGTCCTTGGGAATTAATAGAGCCATTGGAGTTTGTGGTATCTTCTCTAGATTGATGTGTTGTATAGAGCAGGTTGAAGTCAAGCTAAGAGAGCAATAGTGGACACCAGGTGTTACTGCAAACTAATGTCATCTTTAGGTTATTATTGGCCACGAGGAAAACATAAGTAGATGACTGTAACCAGCACTCTAAATGCATTGCTGTTTTCTACCATATAATCAGCTGTGTTAAGCAGTTCACCATCAGCATATTGCATTGCTAAATAAAAATTCAGATTTATCAGATTCCAAAAACACACGGAAGTATGAAGAAGCAGCAGACTCAATGCTCGTACTTCTATGGTATGCATCTTAACCTCTAGAATGGCCTTAAGAGAGTGTTTGTATAAAGAGATGACTCAGAGTGGAGGAGGGTTCCACTTTGTTTTCAAATTAATAAAGCAGACAGCAGAGGACCATTTTATTACAAATTAGTCTGAGGGTTGTGTTGGAAGGACTGAAAAAGTCTCTTCATCCAGGATATATCAATTAACATTAGTTTATGGGCAATGCAGATGACTAGGGTAAATACACACGTATTTAAAAAGAGTAAGTCAGAAAGATGGATAACAATTTTAACTTGGGAAAGAGAAATATGGATTGATCTCNTGGAATGAGTGCAAAGCATGAGAGCATGGATGCCCTGGGTGAGGACTTGCTAGGAGGACNGTTCTGTGGAAGAACGCTTCAGGAATAATTTAGAAGAGATTGTCTCTGTGGATATCAACCATGCAATTCTTCACCCAATCCAGTTCTTACTTAGCAGGCTTACGAATAAAGATGTTACAGCAGTTATTGAGGTCATTCTGGCTTTACCCATGCAAATTTTCCCATACCAAAGCTGATTCTATTTGTGCTACAAATGAAACCTCATTAGTTAAAAATCAATAAGAAACGAAACTGGGACTCCTCCTCTGTTATTTCCTGGAAAGACTAATACGTCTTTGGCCAAGTGATTATGAGACATTTTCCATAACAGATGGAGTGATTGCATTCACAAAGGCAGACTTTTGAGTGTGCATTTGCCTTCTTCGTCCTTTACACTTCCAGCACCATTTTTANGGCCTTGTTGAATGTCTCCTGCACTGTTATGATGCCAAGCATAACATTGCTTCTAACTAAATAATTTTATATCAAGTGGAAATAACAGCCCAACTATCAAAGAATTTCTTGTATNATTATGCATTACATCTCTCAGAAGTAGTTGGCCTTATGAAAGGGCCTAAATACTTGCAAGATAACTCAGATTTCTCTAAAATACTTTCTATGTAGCACTGTTTTTTGTGATTTTAAAAAATAAAATGTGGACCTGGAAACCAAAGATCATAAGCAGAGCCAGTGTTTTTAACATTTGGATTTAATTGCCCATTTTGAATCTCTTGAACTTTCAATTTTGTTGGTTTAAATAATTTAGTGCCAAAGGAGGAATGCTTCAGTAGAATAAGAAGAATGCTGATGCTAAATCTGGTGTTGGAAGTAACCTCTTTCTTTTTTGAGTTCTGCATACTACAGAACAGATGGGCAAACAAAGGACATAATCATCTTAGCTAGGAACATGTACACTGAGTCACAAGACATAGAGCTGTTACTGCAGAGTGGAATGAGGTAACGGTTGTGGAATCATGGACCTCTGTGTATAGTATTTCCAGTGTATTATATTATGATGCTGTGAGAGTCACTGAGGATTGACACTTCTTATTTAAGAGGACTTGACACCTAGGCATTGTATCCCATTGGAGATACATGCAGAGGCATGACTTTCAGGTCAACTAAAAACCCAAGAGTTAGGAGTGTAGCTTAATGATAAAGAAATTTACTTATCAAGGTAAAGGCTTTGGGCTTTAATGCCCAGTACTTCAAAAGAGTAAGAAGAAAAAAGGATGAGTCATTCCTATCAGTTAAAACCTTTTGGACAGCATTGACTGATGTCAAAGAATGAAAGAGGAATTAAACCACAAATATCAGCTATATCCTGGTCACCAATTATAGACATGCCTTTGTTTACTATTTTCTACATTCTATTTTATGTAAAATAACATGTTAGTGGTCAAATTGAAATTCATTTTATAGCTTATAATATCAATACATCATGTAAGAAACTAGGAGAAAAATGATCATTCTTTAAAGATTCTTACACAGAGTTAGGCTAATTTCTCATATATAATGTTTAATCACTTATGTCTTCTCTGGTTAGCTATACACATCAAGATTTAATTTCATCTTGAAATGTCTGTGTATTTCACACCCTTCTCCTTTTCATCATCTTCTTAAAATATTTTACTTTGGAATGATTTTAGATTTACAGAGAAGAATTGCAAAAAGAACTCAGTTTCTATGTCCCTTACCCACTTCTCCCCTGGAGTTAATGTTCTAAATTTAATGTACTTGTCAAAACANTGAAAACATCATTAGCATTTTCCAGCAAATAAACTTCAGACATCACCAGTGTTTTATTTTTATATCAGTGTTGTATTTTTGCCTTAGGAGTCAAGCCAGGACACAATTACTTATCATGTGTTCTGGTTTCCTCTGGTCTATGACAATTTTCTAGTCTTCTGTGGTTTTTCTTTTTTCAGTTACTGATAGTTTTAAGCACTACTGGGCAGTTGTTTTATAGGATGGATTTCTCTCCATATCTCAGTTAGACCGGGCTGTACTTCTTTTAGAACTATAATGATGAGATGCTCTTCTGACATTTGTTATCAGCATTATTCCACACACATGTTCACAACCATGATCACCCAGTTGAGGTGATATCTACAAGATCATTTGCTATTATAAAGTTGTTTTTTCTCTTACTGTACTTTGAAAGCAACTCAGTATAGCCTATCCACACTTAATTCTCCTTTCCTCAAAACTATAANAGAACCCCAAAGCAAGGTTTAATTTTGATTGCTAAAAGACATACTATAGTTGGATGACTAAAATGGCATANACAGAAAAGGCATCTGCCACCAAGCCTGCTGATCTGAGTTCATTCCCTAAGACTCACATGGTGGAAGAAGAGAAAAGACTCCAGCAAATTGTCCTCTCATGTAGTGGTCACATGACAAGTCACATGTCAGTTCTCTTCTTCAGTCATATGAGTCCTGGGATAGAACTCAGGCAGTCAGGGTTGGTGGCAGGTACCTCTTCCTACTGAGTCATTTCACCAGCCCTGTTTCTTATTTTCAATAAATGATCCAAAGCCACCACAGTGTGGAAAATGCTAGCAATACAGTACTAATCAGAAGTAGAGGCATTCTAAAATAGGAAATAATACATTATGATCTCTATTAGTGAGAAAAAATTTTATATTGGTTTGTACTCAAGTGACTACATTTTTATTTCTTTACATCCAAATTAATTTTATTTTGATAAACTTGATATTTAAATTGAATATAAAGTTATGTTGTTAATGCTAGCCTTTTTCCTTAGCATCCACAGTCAAAATTACAACTGAAACAAAACAAAACAAAACACATGCATCCAAAACTTCCAAGGGACTGTCTCTGATTACTGATAGAATTTGAAATAACCAATTTTCTTCTGAAAATTCTTTAAAGAACTGTTTCTTCCGTTGCAAGTTGGGTGGATGCAGTATGCTATTTGGTGGTGGGAAACGTTGAATCNCATTTTCTGATTCACATTTGCACTTAATTAGCAGTTAGAGCTCAAGGAAATTAAATTTCAGAAATAATCATTGCACACAAATTAAAAAAATCATTAACCTTTATTAGTATCATTAAAATAAAAATAGTTAAACCCCAGTGTAGTGACACATGCCTTAATTGGAGCACTCAGGCTGTGGAGGCAGAAAGATTAGAAGTTCAAGTTCAGCCTTGGGTACACAGCAAGTTTGAGGGATATTTTACCAGGGATTTATCCAAAATCACTTACTAAGAAAGACAAGTAATAAATTTAAGAAAGTTGCTAGTTTCAGCATGAATAGAACCATGATGATTGATGTTCTATTTTTCTTTCTTTCTTTCTTTCTTTCTTTCTTTCTTTCTTTCTTTCTTTCTTTCTTTCTTTTTTCTTTTTTCTTTTGGTTTTTCAAGACAGTTTCTCTGTGTACCCTTGGCTATCCTGGAACTCACTCTGTAGACCAGGCTGGCCTCAAACTCTCAGAGATCCGCCTGCCTCTGCCTCCCGAGTGCTGAGATTAAAGGTATATGNCAACACCGCCTGTCTGATATTCTATTTTCCAATAAGTTTCCTACTGTCCTTTTTCTTGTATTTGTTTCATTGTAGAAAATTAGGACAGATTTAGGTTTCTTTCTTTTTAGAAAACGATTTATTTAATTTTAAATGTGTGTATGTGTGTATGTGTGTATGTGTGTGTGTGTGTGTGTGTGTGTGTGTGTGTATGTGTGTGTCTTTGTTACTTTTCTATTGCTATGACAAAGCAGTGACCAGACAGTTCTATTTACCAATTGGATACCAAGTATTCAAACAGTATGAATGAATGGGGGGGGGATATTCTCATTTACACCACCACAGTTTGGAATTTGCTTTTTTGAGCTAAAATTTTATAAATGGGCAACTGCTTATGGACTGAATTTTAAAACAGCTTGTCTAAAAATATGTGTAGCTTAGAAATTAAGATTTTATAAAGAAAAATGTTAATTAGAAATATAAGATGAGCAGTCAGACATTCCAGCACTGTAATTTCAACTGCTAGAGATTTAAAGAGATAAATNTAAGTTATCTGGAAAGATAAAAAGGATTTCCATCTAAAGACAGATACTTACACAATATTCTAGGTAAGCATAAGAAAAATGTTCTGATGGTAACTAAGGCTCAGGGAACAGATAAGCCAATTCAATTATGGGTGTTATCTAAAGAATCAGCTCCATCAGCTAGCAACAAGCTTAGGGAATCGGGATGCTGTTGAGGCCTAAACTTTGAATTTTCAGATTAAAGTTTGAGAGTGAAGTTTTGAAATGAAGGATCAGGTTTGAAAGAAATAGAGACTATAAAAGAACACTAAGAAGATGACAAAGTGAAGATAACAATTTATTAGTTTCATAATAGATGATGTGTTAGTCTTCATGAGCTATCATCCCTATGGTACTTTCATCCCAAATAGAATGCCAGTTAAATGCAGAAGAAAACATAATGTATGAATTGGTAATTCATGAAATATAAGAATTGTGCTTATGATTCATGGATATCTGAAATGCCAAAGTCAGTTCTCACTTAAAACAACAATACAGATGCATGCATGAAGGGTGTTCATTTCAGTTACATCTGTCACTTGTACCTTAGTGTGGAAACTTCTTTAAGATCCCCCCCCCCAAAAAAAAGCTTAAGATTAGACAGTGTGGAAAGGAAGGCACAAGGCAGAAGGGTTAGGTATAGCATTTCTGTGCTGGGTCAATCTTCTGATTCAAATGCAGAAAGGGATGAGAAGGAATGTCAATGCTGGGGAAGACAACATGAAAGACACTGGACTGCCACAACNGTTCTGGAGCCAAGTACCACTCTGCTTTCCTCAAACTGCCTTGGATGACAGCTCTTCCTGCTACAGCAAAGATAGCCTAAAATAAACAGCTAAGTGATCCCAGAATNGGGCTAGTCAGGTGGGGTTCCCTAAAACAGAGATCTTAAAGAACTGCCAGAAAAATGAAGATGTATTTTCATTGGATCACCAGATTTTTTTTATCCTTTATTTAATTAACTTTTTTTTTGTGGGGAAGACTACAGTATATTCTTTCTAGTTCCCTGAGTTTGAAAAGCACTTTCAGGGTACATTCTCTCAAAGTCTTTCTTACCCATTCTGACTTTAACCTCCAACCTAAAGTTTTACCTTAATTTCTATTGAAAAAAATGTGAATTTGTTTCAAATATATTTTTCTTGCATCTAAAATGTCCACTCAGGAAAATTTCTTAAACTTTAATTTAGTAATTTCTGAAATTTCCCGATTAAAGATACTTTGGAGATTGGAGATAGGGCTTAATGGATAAGAGTGTTTTCTGTGCAAGCNTGAGCACATGAGTTTGGATCTCAGAATCTATGAAAAAGTCACAGGCATGTGCTTGTAACCCCAGCCCTGTAAGGGACGGAGACAGGATTGTCCAGCCTTGCTTGTTGCTCCAGCCTGGCTCCAGGGTCCTGAGATACCTTGTCTCAAGAGAATAAGAGAATGATAGATTCAGACACTCAACATCCTCCTCTGGATTCTGTGAATGTGTGTGCCCTCTCCATGTGCATATACCATACACACATACACAATACACACGTACAAAGGCATGCAATGCATATACACTAAGATATTTGAGGACAAGTATTTTCACAACATCAATGCTACCTGGAAACAAAATAGCCAATAAAATGTTGAAGAACAAGAATTTCAATTATTATCAATTAAGAAATATATCTCTCATTCAAGGTCTAGGATGACTTCTGCAACTATTAAAAATTATCCACAGTCTTATTTTGTTAGTTCCTGGTTGTTAGGAATTTCATTTTGCCCATGTTTGGTCAAGCTGAGAAGTTTCTAAGAATTCTTCGACATTCCAGGCTTATTGCTTGTAACAGCCTGCCAAATCACTAAGCACACAAGACTGCTTATGGCAGAGTGTTTGTTTCAATATTTAGCATCATATTCTGAAATGGACCAGAAGGGCCAGATGGAGACCACAAGCAACTTGGCAGGTACTTCAATCATCATTGTGAGTTATCTACAAAAAACGATGGTAGAAGCTTGGCAGAGTAAAGGTGGTCAACCATGAGAACATAACACTGATACAGGTTTGGTTTAAGTAACTCCTGCANGAAACTATTAGATTTCTAAGATCATAATTAAATAGCATAAGATAATATTTATTTAGTTTATAAGATTAGCCAGGCGGTGGTGGCGCACGCCTTTAATCCCAGCACTCGGGAGGCAGAGGCAGGCGGATCTCTGTGAGTTTGAGGCCAGCCTGGGCTACTGAGTGAGTTCCAGGAAAGGCGCAAAGCTACACAGAGAAACCCTGTCTCGAAAAAACCAAACAAACAAACAAAAAAAAGATTAAAGGTCAATGCTTCAGTCTTGGCTCACCTGAGCAGTTCATTTTCTTATTTTAGGTTCATTCATATGTCTAGCTCTCAACTGGAGTGAGAGTCACTAGACTGCCACATATGTCTTACCTATCAGCAAAATAGCCTTAGTTAGTATCCTCTTCTAGCAAGAGTAGAAGGAGAGAAAGAACATAAAACAGACAAACAAATGGACAATGAGCCAAAAATTCCACTTGGTTGATCTGTGACTCACAGAGGAAGCTATTTGCCAAAGGAGGGAATGGAGCTTGTGCTCCAGATGACGAGAACTTGGGGGGGGGGAGAAATATCTTGATCAACTTAGTGTGTGTCCACACAAATTTGAAACCAGCCTGACCTCTGATCACTCGACTTACCAAAAGTATCCCTTTTTGACTAAAGATAGTTCGAGCTGACTTCCTTTCTTTTACAAACCAAAAATTTTGGAACTGGCATTTGGTAATATGTGTATACTTAATACCAGCACGTGATGAGCAAGAGGTTTTCATGTCCTAACTGGGTATTCTCTAACAGAATGCCTGACACATGATCGTCAGCACAGTGACAAGAAAATGAAGGAGATAGAAGAATATAGGAGAAAAATATCAGTAATAATTTTGACATTTACTGTTTTTCTAATTCATATCAGATATTCTTTCCTTCGATGTGTTACTCATATTAGCACATGAATTCTTTTACCACTTCTCCTTTTGAGATGTGTGCTATTTTAATTCCACTGTTATAAACGGTAAAATTGACAGTGCAGGCAAATAACCTGCTCAAGGCTCTATGACAGGTAAGTGATGAAGGCAGAGCTGTATTAGCTGTGGGAGGATCTAAAGATGTAACTGTTGATAGAAACAAGAGACCCATGCAAACAATTACAGTGTCACAGGGAAAAATGTGACATTTAATCTTGAATCATTATAAGATCTTATTAGCCTCATTTCCTAAATATGGAAATTGAAGTTTAAAGCATGCCATGGGTATCTTTAAGCTGTCACAGAGCTCAAAGATTGTACAGCTGCACTTCATATTCAATTTTAATCTAAAGTGTCCTTAAGTAATTTTGTGTATGATATGTCCTCAACATAGTTGTCTATGTATTATTTGAGACTGTAAAACATTGAGATGATTCACCTATTTTTGGAGCATTCCTCTTTTCGAGTTTCCCATCATGGCTTCTTTCAATTTTGTGTCACTAACATGCTTGAATATTAGAACCTTATAAAATGAATCATTGCTATTTTTTTCTTCTCCTTTTGCAGGATCTTGATCAAAGTTATAATTCTCAAGCATGCTAGTACTTCCCATTTCATAACATACCCATGAAACTACCATTAGAATATTTTGAAATTGTTACTCTTTCTTTTACCAATACAATGGAAGACAAATAATTTCTGGCCAATGTAGTGACTACAACACTTCTAGTTTTTTACCATACATTCCCAAAGAACGTTTTACTACTGTGTCCCCATCATTGCTTTTGATTCCAAGTACATAAATCTACACGACAAAAAGAGCCACCTGGAAAAGAAATCAGTGATGCAGCTGTTTATTCGGCCAGTCTTGCAAGCTGCTATTCCTCTCAATGACTGTTTCCTTGAAAGATTTATGTGGTCAAAGGATCAAGAACGTATTTGCATGGCTGGCTTATTTTAGCTGCCCCATTATNCAGTTTTTCCTGAGTTTGGGTATTGTTTTGTGCTGACTTCAAATGAGTTCATTAGATTATTTAATAAATTCTAACACTTCAATTTTTTTTTAAACAAAAAAGCTGTTGTCTGCAGTAGATACTTTATTCCTAATTTTATATGTAAACAGTATTTATTTTTGGCTTCCATTAAGAATGCTATTACAAATTACAGCTTGCATTTCTGATTCTTTCCCCAAATCATTGTACTGTTTCCAGAGTTTACATCATATGACCCTGACATTTGAATCACTGCAAAAATGTGTCTTGGAAATATTTCCGTGTTTGTTTGGTCAAAATCTCATAACTCCTACATGGGTAATCTCTTGTTTCTTTATATTTCCTCCTGTTTTTATCTCTACATTTTCTAAGGCTTTATGTTCCATTCTGTTGTATCAAATGTGGAAAATGAGTGAATGTACTTCGACATGTATAGAGTGCTGGGAATTTTGACTATGTGAGGATATTTTCCTTTCTCGTCACAGTCTCTTGGGAAGTTAGTTGGTACCAGGTAATAACTGAAGGCAGTTTCCTCTCTTCATCTACTTTATTATTGTACTTCCTTCTTCACTAATATATAAGCATTGATTTTTCTCTGTTCTAGATTTTCTACTACTTTTAGATCCGTAAATCCTGATTTTGCATATTTTGTTCCTGTTCTGTTTTTGCCATATTTTTGTTCTAAAAATATTTTTATTGATTCTTTGAGAATTCATACAATGTATTTTGATCATATTCACCACAAATTCTTCCCTCTAATGTCTCTCAGACCTACACTCATTGCCCTATCTTCACTCAAATTTAAGTTCTCTCTCTCTCCCCCTCTTTCTCNCTCTCTTTTGGCTTTACAAGACAGGCTTTCTCTGTGTAGCCCCAGCTGTCCTAGAACTCACTTTGTAGACTAGGCTGGCCTTGAACTCAGAAATTTGCCTGCCCCTGCCTTCCAAGTGCTGGTATTAAAGGTGTGCAGCACCACAGCTCAGCTTTCTTTTTTTGACTTTAAAAACTCATCAACTCTAATTTGTGTTGTTCATGTACTTGTGGGTATGGGGCCATCCACTGGATAATGGTCAGCCTACTGGGAACCATACTTAAAAAAAATGACTAGAAACCCTGTCTCGAAAAACCAAAAAAAAAAAAAAAAAAAAAAAAAAAAAAGACTATCCCTCCTCCAGAAGCCATTACTCATGGCGTCTCAATTAGGGGTGGATCACAAACCCTGCCCCACTCCACACTAGAATGTCGATTTGCTTGATCTTGAGCAGGTCTTTTCCAAGTATCCACAGCTGCTATGAGTTCATGGATACAGGCTCTGTTATAAGCAGGAGATACTGTGTTACTTCAGTCCTTCCAGATGTCTGTCTCTTAAAATCTTTATATACCTTCTTCTGTCATTGTCCCTAAGCTTTGGGAAGGGGAAGTGATATGTATGTTCCATTTGTTGATGAGTACTCCACAGTCATGGATTCTCCACACTTTGACCAATTGTGAGTTTATTCTTTAATTACTATTTATTGCACAAAGAAGCTTCTCTGATGAGGGTTGAGAATTCCACTAATTGATAGGTATTTATAGTATTTTGAATTTAGAAGGCAGTTTGATGTCCATTTAGCAAAATAGTAGTAGTAGATTCACTTCTGGGCCTATGAACTCCCCAGTCATGGGTTCTTGGTCAATAAAGCAGCACATATACATTTCTTTCTGTGAAATAGGCCTTAAATACAGGCATAAAGTGCTTGGGTGCTACACAACATTTATACCACTATTGCACCAATGAATGTAATCTTTTCTATGCTGGTCATTATTATAATTCTTTGTGTTCACACCTATATAGGACTGATGATGACTTTTTCCCTCCCAGCAACCTGCGTAGCACTTTCTAATACTATGAAAATTAGCCAGTAAGGAGCAAACTTCCTGGTCAATACTGACTTAATTTCTCCATGACCTATAACCAATGTATATGGTGTCTTCAGTAATAGAATCTGACAATCAAGTTCTAGTAGGAAACCAAGAGCAGTGGCACTAGCTTGTATTGTTTTAATGTGTATGTGGCACCTCTGATCAACAACTAGAGGTGAGGTAACCTGTGCTTGCCACNGGGCTTTTTATTGACAACCTATGGTTTATGGGATGAGCATCATCCTATATGTAGGTTAAGTTTAATTAAATCTTTAATATGTAGTATATGTACATATAAAACAATATATACACACATATATAAGCCCATATATACACATGTATTATAGGAAGCTTATAAAAAAGGTTTACATGTGCCTTTAAAAAACATCGTATTAGTTATTTCTCTCTCAACCCCCTTCTCTCTTCCACCTTACCATCCTTCTCTTCATATCACCTATTCCCCTCCCTTAAGATCTTTCTCCCTCTTCCTCTCCANTGGTCCCTCTCTGGTTTCCTGGACCTGTTTANATTTTATGCCCATTTTATAGTGCCATCATTTTATTCTGATTCATCTGCCTATGCTGAGCATTTTGCTAGTGTTACCAAGGATGTTTTCTTACCTAATTTCTTCTGTTATAATTTTCTATACAACCATCATAGCATTCATCTTAAGTACAACGTAAAGCTTATTCTTAAGTTTTGCATATAAATAAACTCAAGGAAGTTGACCTGGGTCATATCTCAGATGACAGAGTCAGGTCCAGAGGTGTGCATTGAGATCCAATTCTTGGTCCAAAGTTGACTAATTTGTACCAAAGATTCCTTTCCAATGAAAGAATGGTGTACCATGTCTTAAGTCTTAATTTACNATTATATAAATTTATAAGCTATAACCTCCAATTTCTGTGGGATGTCTTTCTATATGCTGTTAACATGTGTTGCTCTGATTGGTTGATAAATAAAGCTGTTTGGCCAATGGTAAGGCAAAATAAGGTTAGGCCGTACATTCCAACTAGAGAGAGAGGAAGGAGAAAGGCAGAGCTGAGGAGAGGCTGCTAGCCGCCACCAGGAGAAGCAGGATGTAAAGTACCAGTAAGCCACAAGCCATGTAGCAAAGCATAGATTTACAGAAATGGGCTGAGTTTAAGTGTAAGAGCTAGTCAGTAATAAGCCTGAGCTTATGGCCAAGCAGTTATAATTAACATAAGCCTCTGTGTGTTTATTTGGGTCTGAGCAGCTGCGGGACCGGGTAGGACACAAGAAAACTTCCAGCTACATCCAATCTCATATTTAGTAATATGTTGACCTTTGTATTTATGGGCTTTCCATTTAAAGTATAATTTTCCATATGATGCTTACCTGAAGTTAACAACTATGGCCAAATACACTCAGCCAGGTCCATTTGACTTGGAAATTTCTCCAAAGCAGACAAAGGATGTGCATGACCTTAAAGCATCTTTTAAATAGATGAATTACCACAATTGATGCTTAGTGTGCAGACACTTTACCAACATGAAATCGTTTCTTCCCACTGGATGGACACTTACTCTTTCCCTGATCAGGATGTTTTGTCACCCCCCCAGAATCATCTGATGCTGAAGAAAATTTGAAAGCTTCCCTCTAGTTCCCCAGCACTTTCAGCTCCTTGCTGTATGTATGTATATATGTATGTATGTATGTATGTATGTATGTATGTATCTATCTATCTATCTATCTATCTATCTATCTATCTATCTATCTATCTATCTATCTATGGTGTTTGAACTCCAACAGACCCAATTTAGTTCAATACCATAGTTACATATGCTTTGGTGTCTCGAGGGTTATGAATTAGTCTANCTACCCTCAAACTAAAAAACTTATTTGTATTTTACAGGATGAACTTAAAGATTTAGAGGAGGGCCAAAGCAGCATGGCAGGATGGAGGATTACATCTGCTGCTCAAAAGATAGGGTATAAATAGTTTAATGATGTCATTCTCTAATGCCACAAATATAATTAAGAGACTTCCAAGAATAAGACTTCAAAGCCATTTGTGCCCTGGAAGAAGGTGACAGGCATGGCATTTATTAGCAGTAAGACATATTCCTCCATTTTCAAGAATACCTTCTCCCATGTTGACAGGCTGGCTTTGGCAGGTAGTAGTCATCTTGCTTGGGCTAGAAGTCCTTGAGTTTTTTGGTCCACACAACTCTTTCCTTAAAGCTATAAATACAAATGACAAAACTTAAAAAGAAAATCAGTTTTTCTGTCATGTAAAATTCTCTGAGATTGATTCAAAGAATGGAGCTCAAGGCTCTAACCTTAAAGCAGACAATTCTAGTTCATTCTCCATCCCTTTCTTCCCAATATTTGATAGGGCTTNCTGAAACTAACTGTTCGCTCCCCCCTACCCCTGTGTGCATGCTGTCTCTTATACACATCTAGATGTGTATAAGAGACAGGTGTGTGTGCGTGTGCATGTGTGCGTGCATGCATGTGTGTGTGTGTGTGTCCATTGCCTACACCACAAAGGCCAGAGAAGAACCATGTAGGGTGCCTTGTTCTACTACTTTCAGACCTCCTTCATTCCTTAAGATGGGGTTTCTCACTGGAGTTGGAGCTAAGTTGGTGGCCTCCAAGTCCCAGTGTTCCTGTCCTACCTGACTTGGAATAGGGTTACAGGCATGTGCAGCCATTCCCAGCTTTTCATGTGAGTGCTGGGATTAGAACTCAGGTCTTCTTGCNTGTACAGAAAGTCCCCAAGCTGTCTCTCCAGATTGTTAACTAATTTTTATTTCTTCTCTCAGAGTACTGTTTATATTAATATAGAACTTCTTNTAAAATTTCTTGCCAAAAATACGTATTTTTCTGTAAAACTCTCCAAGTAAAGCAGCTTACCCCATCATCAGGTTCTGATCCCATCCCTATCTTCCTGGACCCCAACATCTTTGGCCTGTAACATGGAGGATTGAGAGACCTGGCCTCTGCTCTATGCAACATATAGTCCTGATTGTTTGGACAGCAGGAGAGGCTCCTGTGAAAACCTAGGCCTTTCAGGCTTGAGGTTGTAGTCATGAGGTATAGTGGGAAGGTATGGGTGGGAGGGTGCAGTTTGGTCACAATGATCATGTCAGAGGCTTAGTGCAGAGTCCTTGGTCTCTAAGGCCCTCTGAGCTTTGCTCACCAATTTGTTCTTCTCTGTCTTCCCTGNTTATCCATCTCTCAAAGCTTCAACTGCATACATCAATTTCTATTTTCCTATCTTTTCTTCTGACTTGTCTTGCTATGTGTGAATATATAACAATATTATGCTTAGAAGCCTCAATGTGACAAGGAATCAACTTCTCTGCTGAAATTTCNTGAGCTATAAAGTGCTGCAGCAGCAGCTTCTCCCGGAATTAGGTAAAAAATGAAATAGCATTGTATACAAAGTGCCTTGTNTCCTGCCTGGTATACACTATGTATACCATAGGTGGTAAAAAATGAAATAGCATTATATACAAAGTGCCTTGTGTGATGCCTGGTATACACTATATATACCATAGGTGGTAAATGTTGCACTTATGTCACTCAGATGGAATAGATGATTCATTCCAAGGTGAGGGGCCAGGACAGAAAAGTAGGTCAGGAAAAGGTGGAGCAGTAGAGCCTCATCAANTAAGTGTGAACNAAGAACGGCTGTGGATGGACAGTATGTTTTTATACCNAAAGTGTGTCTATAGGTGTGCACGGGTTCATCGGCATCTGCAGGGGTCTTTGTCACAGGGCTCTTATAGGGGCTAAAGTCTACAGATTCAGTATTAAAAACAAGTTTTATTAGCATATTACCTATATATAGCCTCCCATATACTTTAAATCACTTGTAAATACATATATACCTAAAAACTATAGATTCTAGATAGTAATTACACTGCATTATTTAGGGAATAATGTCAAGAAAGAAATTATATTCATCTTTCATACAGACTCATTTCATCTGCAAATATTGCCATCCAGGACCACCAACCCAGGGGTGGCACCATCTANAATGGGCTGGGCCTTCTCATATCAACCACTAATCAAAGATATGTACCACAGGCTTGCCCACAGGCCAGACTGGTGGGAACATTTTCCAAATTGCGTCTCTCTCTACTCAGATGACTCTAACTTGTGTCAAGTTNACATAAAACTAGCCATCACAGTTAGTAAGCTTGCAGATCCTCACAAGTTGAGTATTTGGAACCTCGTGTACGTAGACCAGGGCTGTTGCTTCTTTGCCTTGGAATTAGCTTAGGAACAGTAGATATGGTGGACTGTAAATGCTCAGGGATCAACCACCCTTTCCTGAATTANACAATTATCATGAGAACTACAAATAGTTCCCAGAACTTACAGATACCAGCTGCTTTACCGAGCAAGCATTTTAACACATCCCAGATTCCTTTTATGCATGCCTTATGAGAAACCTCCAGAGAAAACTAAAAATGAGAGCACTGAGACATTGGAAGAGCATGTGTCTCGGTGTAGGCACAAAATATAATAAGGGAAAATAAGCTTTGACAGCAGTGAAATTTGAAGTCCCTTTGCTAAAAAAAAAACTCATGGAATTATTGAAGAGATCATTAAATCTTCTAANTCATAATGGCATGAATAAATGTGTGATTGAATATGCAGCAGATGCATTGGAATTAAACCGGAGGCTACTGGAAAGCTAGGAAACAAGTTAATAAATGATCACAATGTCAGGTTCAATTAAGGACATGTTAGTGACATAGGGGATAATGTGTATTACGAATGCTCAGTGAAGGAGAAATAGTGATGAGTATCATTAAGTGTGCTGATAAACACAGAAGGGGTATTTCTTNTGTTGAGAGATTCTCTAGTTTAGGTAGGCCTGGGGGGATGGTTCAGTCAGTGAAGTCTTTGCTGCACNAACACATGGATTTGAATTTGGACCTNCAGAAAGCTGGTAAGAAACTGAGTTCAACACCCTAGCATGGTGACCCTAGCATGGGTGGGTGGAGGCAGAGACAGGCATACANGTAAAGTTCACTGGCCAGCCAGTCTAGCAGAATTGGTGAGCTATGGATATGGTGAGAAACCCTGTCTCAGAANGTCAGGTGGGGAGCAAGGGAGGAAAATATCTGAAGTCAATTTTTGGCTTATACACATGAACACATGCATGTATGTGTGCACACACATATGAACATACATACATGGCCACCATACACATATGTACAAGGAAAGTCTCTAATTGTCGTGTGATCTAGCAAGAACAGGACAGTCTTGAAAGATAAAGTGGACCTTGATAAATCCTAAGCTACTACACACAGTTCTAGAATTTTCTACATGCTAGCCTTCTTCATTTGGAAAGTAGATTTTATGAAATAATGATAGATTTCCCTTTGTAAGCTTTCATTTGGGTTATACATTTTCTGTGTCATCACTAATCTCTCTAGTGATGGAATTACCTCACCAGCAGAGATATTCTCCAAATGAGAGTAAAAAGATGTATATCAACCTATCTAGCAAGTACATGCCCCAAATAAGGTGGCACAGTTGTTTTCATAGTTGATAAAGTAGACTTCATCAAAAACTTAAACCAAAATCAATCAGAAGAGATGTAATAGTTCACCTTCACCGTCCATTTGATTGGATTTGTAGTTGCTATTGAAGATGTTTTCAGAAAGGTGGAACAGAGCAGAGAGGACCTCTCTGAATTCTGGCAGCACCATTCCATGGGCTGGGGTCCTGTACTGTGCAAAAAGGAGAAAGCAAGCAAGCTCAGTCGGTAGAGCATGAGACTCTTAATCTCAGGGTNNTGGGTTCGTGCCCCACGTTGGGCGCCAGATATAGGGGNAAATTATTAAGGCAACTCCACGTAGTTAACTAAAGGTTTATTTAGGGATTTAGGGCAACTTACAGTAAGTANAGGGGTAGGTCACAGGGTCCAGGAGAGATGAGGTGCAGTCCAGCGGTGTTCTCTGGAGAACTCTGCTTANTCCACCCTCCAACGTCCGTGATGCAGGAACCAAGAGCTCCGGCACGGACTGACCTTCTTTCTAACGGCTCCTCATTCTTAACNGCTCCTCTCTAGGCTCCGCCCCCGGGGGGGCGGTCCGAGGTAGGCGTGGCAGTTACCCGAAGCCTCAGCAAGGGTTATGCTTCCAGGTCATAGCTGGAACTGCTGCCCACTACATCTGCTGAGCACTAGCATTCTGCTTCCTGATGGCAGATGTAGTACGATCAACTGCCTCATGCCATGGGGAGCTGCATCTTCCTAGCTGCGAATCAGAATGAAACCTTCCTTTTTTGTCAAGAGATAAGGTCACAACATCTAGGAGTGAAGGTGCACACCTATAAGTCCAGCATTGTCTGGGGTGGGGGAGCAGGCAGATCTTTGTGAGTTTGAGGTTAGCCTGATCTACATAGCAGTCCAGGCCAGTCAGGGCTACATAGTGAGACCCTGTTTCAAAAAACTAAAACCAAAAACAACAGAAAAGAAGGTTTCAATTTTCATTTGTTTGTTTGTTTATTATCTTTCTGTTTTTTTCCTTTTATTGAAAATAGATTTTTTTCTCATATAATATATCCTTATTATGGCTTCTGCTCCCTCTACTCCTCCCATTTTCTCTTGACTTCCCCTGCTACCTGCATACACCCCCTTTATGTTTCTCATTAGAACATAAACAGGCTTCTAAGGGATAATAATAAAATAAAATAAAACAAAACCAACACATTGGAATGGGACAAAGCAAACAGAAGGAAAAGAACCCACGAAAAGGCACAAGAAACAGATACAGACTTAGAAACTAAATGGGACCTATAACACATAGGCAAAGGACCTATAAATAAACAGGGAGAGAAAAGTACAAATTCTGCCTGCATGACATGCTAGTGCAAGGGTGACACAAAGCTTGTAGGAGTAACCAGCCAATGTGTGATTTGACGTAAGGCCCACTTCATGAGATGAAACTCATACCCAGGACTGCTTGGGTGACCAAGAACCTGAGACTAGACAGCCCAGAGACCTGGGGTAAAACCAAATACTACTTCCAATGGCATTCTGCTATNCTCATAGATCAGTGCCTTAATCAGCCACCATCAGAGAAGGTTCCTCCTTCAGCAGATGGGAACAAATANANA
>LZPO01034982.1:6283-18567 GCA_001675575.1 Neotoma lepida | reverse complement strand
TGGGTGAAGACTCAGAAGCCTGCAGTCTGAAGAAACAAGATCAGCTGAGGAGTTGGCAAGGTGAGGTTGGCTGTGGCTTGTTCTGTTTCTCTGACCTTTGAGAATTTACCTCAATACCTGGCCTGGTGTTTTCAATTAATAAGACCGTTTAAGATTCGCTCTTACACCCTTTTGTTTCTCTTCCTTGATGCAAGGTGAGTGGTATAGTTCTACACACCATCAGGATGGGATGTTTGCCATAGGCCCAAAGCAANAGCATCAATTGATCACAAGTGGAATCTCCAAAGCCATGAGTTAAAACAACCCCTTTCTNCTTCTAAGTTCCATCTCAGATATTTAATTACAGTAACATCAAGTTACTGACATATGGATATTCCCAGTTGGGTGTGAAGGAGGATGCAATACCTGAATGATGATGCAACCAGGATGGTGTAACCTAGGACATGGAGGACATGACTAGTTGAGTGGGATATACAGTAAAAGGAAAAGTGGACTANGTGGTTAAGAGGTTTGCCCAGCAGGCTGTGTGCTAATGGGTTTAGACTTCATTTTGAAGGTAATGAAAAACAATTGAAAGATTTCAAACCTTTGAGCAAAATAAGATTTATATTTTAGTTTAGGTCCCTCTGAAAGCAATATAAGAGATGGACTGGAGATGTGGCGTACATGAGGGAAGCTCCTGGCTGTGCATATTGCCATTGCGTATGAAAGTGCTGTTGAGGGAAAGTTTTTAAGAAGATAGAGATGAATGAAGACAATGGGTCAGACAAGTAACAGAAGAAGGGTGACAGTACGTGGGTGCAAAGAACTTGTAGGGTAACGTTGAAGGAGGAGATGAGAATTTTCCTCAAGATTTATCTTTTGTTTCTGTGTAAATTATGGTGTTTCTCAAGAGAAAGGAAACTCAGAAGCATGAACAGTTGATGGTTGGATTTTTCATTGAGCTAAATGTGTGGATGCAATTGTCAAAGTGTCTAAAGGAAAGACGTGAAGAGCAAAGACAACCTGCAGGGGCTCTTAGGTTGTAAGAAGTGGGCAAACACAAAACAGAGGCGAGTATTTAGAGGCAGGTAGAGAGAGGCTGAAGGAAAATAGCAGAGAAATTAACAGTAGAATGAGATGAATGTTATAAATAACTTAACAGAAAGTAGTGACATGCACTGATGCATAACAGGGTCACACAGAGGGTGGGACCTTTTTTGAAGTCCCTTGCAGAGATCAAAGTGAAAAAGAAAAAGAAGAAGCAATAATTTCAGACCATTCTACTGAAAGTCTAGCTGTGTGCAGTAGGAACTGATGAAGATGAGGTATAGCCTGGTTTTCTTGGTTAATCTATTAACATATGAAATTGGAAAGCCATTCTAAATGCTTGTATATCTTAGTCATTTCCAGCAAACAACAGCAGAGCCAAACTACACAGAAAGCATAATTAACAGCAGGGCCAAATTTATATCAAGATTAAAACTTTGCTAATCCAAGGGGGGTGGGGAAAGGGCAAAGTTTCTCATGTAATGAGTTATAAGAAAATGGCTGGGAGAAACAGCTCAGTGGTTCAAGTACCAGCCATGCAAACCCGAGGAACGGAGCTTAGATTCTCAGAACCTACATAAAAGCCAGGTGGATATGATGAGCCACGTGTAATTCCTTGGAAGGCATAGACAGTGGAGACAGGGGATCTCCAGAGCTAGCTAGCGAACCTAGCCACATCAGTGATCTCTATGTTTGATTGAGAGACCTTGCCTCAATGAATAAAATGGAAGAGAATGAGAATAATTTCCAATGTTAGCCTTGGGCCTCTACAACTATCCACGCACATGTATATGTGCACCTAGACACGTATGTTCAGGTATGCACACCATGCACACACACATGAAAATAAAGAAAAATGTATAATAAAATCTAATCCTGTTTAAAACTAATTTTTACGTGGCTATATACAAAAGTGCTTACCACACAAAATATGATTAATACTGATTAATAATTCACTTCACTCTTACTCTTATTTTTGTCTTTTCAGAACTTTGATTTTGTCACTTTGCCCCTGATTATTCTCTTGGCATCAGAAATGATCCATCTGGAAAAAAAATCATTTGCATTGATTCTCATTTTGGTTCCTAGCATTCATTGCCTGGTACTTCATTAACACTAAACAATCTCACACCAGGTATGATGGCTACTTTTTATCAACTTGACACAAGTGAGAGTCACCTAGGAAGAGAGAATCTTAACTGAGGAATTGCCTCCATTAAATAGGATGGTTGGCATGTCTTGGGGCATTTTCTTAATTACTAATTGTAGCAGGGTCCAGCCCTCTGTGGGTGGTGTCATCCCTAGGGAAGTAGGACTGGGGTATGTATATAAGAGAAGTAGCTGGGCAAGGCAGAGGAAGCAAGGCAGTAAACACCATTTCTCCCTGGTCTCTGCTTCAGTTTCTCCCTTCAGTTTCCTGCTTGAGTTCTTGTCATGGCTTCCCTTGATGATGCACTATGGGTAATCTATTTCCTCCTGTGTGTGGTCAGTGTTTTATCTCAGCAACAGAAAAGCAAATTACAGCACCTGGTTAATTTTTACATGGAGATTTTTCTAAGCTTTAATTTTTCTAAGCTTTTAATTTTAATTTTTCCAAGTTTTAATATAGCATGATGCTTACAAGAAAGACACAGACTCCATGCTGTCTTCTTTCCCCTCCCACTCAGCTAGCATCTTCACCAGATAGCTAGGCTGATCTTGAACTTTCTGTTCCCCTGCTGTTCTGAGTGTTGAGTTTATAGGTGTGCACCACCATGCTTGCCTTCCTTATAGGAGTATTTCATAAAATTGCTGTTAAAATAAATTCAAATAGAATAAGGAAATGCGTACTTCAGATACAAATTTCCATTCTAATATTTCTATAAAGGTTTTTGTAAAAAATGTTTCTGTTCTTTACTTTTTTATATCTATCCTGAAATGTAAAACTTTTGTCTATTTCTTTGGCATTTATCAATACATTGTTAAAAATTTATCCAAAACTAGTTTAATACAACTACAACTTTCCAATTTGGACATATTGTATTACTAACTTTCTAATTTTGGAGATGATGTATTACTTGCTTTACTTATTTTGTTCTTCTTACATTCTCCAAATATGTTTATTTAAAATAGTGATTAACAATCAGGTTATACATTATTATGCAATGAGTACTTAAATATTTCTGTCAGAGATGATACAAAGTTTTTATATGCCTATTTTCCAATGGATATTTTCTTTGGCCTTCTTAAAATTTGAGTTAGAATCTGTGTGTGTGTGTGTGTATGTGTGTGCATGCACGCATGTGTACATGTGCTGTGATTGCTCTAGTTTGTATATAACCATCAACAAGTCACCCTTAAACTGTGACTAAAGTGCATATGTGTTCAATACAGTAAACTTGCAGGCATACCTATTAATTCCATGTTTTTGAAGATATCCTTCCAGAAGGAATTTTCTTCTAACTTTCTTCTGGACTTATCACTTGGTTGGTCCATTATAGGTCATGTATTGTTTGTTCTGTGATCTCCCTAAATCATCATCCCAGAAATTCCAATATCATTTCCTTCGATTAATTTGTCAGTGTGTGGGTTTTATATCTTTTTGTTTTTTTTCATCTTTGTTCTGGTGATGTGGCTTCTACTAACTTTTGAACAACGAATTCATGATAGATCAAGTTTATGCTAGTTTGTAAGGGTGAAAACGTCTTTATCTACTCCTACACTACATTTCCAATTGGGCTATTATTAAGTATGGGGCAGAAAAAATATTTGTTCATAATTTTTAAATTATTTATTTATTTTGGTTGTTTAGTACCTAGTATCACTACTGAACAGGTCCATGTTGGTTTTCCTCTTTGGAAATTTTGTCTACACGATGTAAGTTTTAAAGCAGTAAGTACTGGAGTAGGCCTCCTGTGCTGAACATTTTTTGACTCTTCATTTTGAATTTCAATTTTGAATCATTTTGTTGAATTATTTTTGCCATTGTTATTTTACAATTATTCTGTCCTGATGACCCATTTTTTATTTTGTTGAATTATTTTTGCAATTGTTATTTTACAGTTCTTCTGTCCTGATGACCCATTTTTTGTGTGTTTAATTTCCTGTATCTTTTATTTTAATTGTGTATATATCATTGTCTAGTTGTTATTTTCATTTTTTCTATCATATTTCTAATTTATAGATATTTTCATTGCTTGCTTGCGTCCATTTTAAAGATTCATTATTTAAGAAAATATGCATGCATGTGTTTATGGGTATGTGCACATGAGTACAGGTGACTGTAGGGGACAGAAGTAGGTGTCAGATCCTCTGAAACTGGAGTTACATGTGATTGTGAGCTGTCTTATGTGGGTGCTGGGAACTGCTTAGGTCCTCTGCAAGAGCAGTATGTGCTTTTAAATGCTAGGCTATCTGTCTAATTTCTGTGTCTTTTTTAATAGATGGTTTTATTCAGTAAAATCAATGTTTATGGGCTAGAAGTTAAACATAATCACATATACACATATACATATTTGATTTTTCCTAATATTATTTATATTATTATATTAATATATTATATTATTATAATATATAATATAATATTATATTATTATATAATTATATATAATTTATATATATTATTATATTATATTATATATTATATATTATATATTATATATATTATATATTATTATATTTTTTCTTAATATTATTATTTCATCCAAAGTTCTTTCTCTTCCTTTAAAAAAAATTCTGCTTTATGTTGAAAGCTTTCTTCAAATATCTAGAGAATTTTGGCTGTCAATAAATATGTGGAAATGAATCACTAACTTGTAGAATTGAACTTGTTTCTGGACTTGTGGGTAACCTAGTTCCACTGTTTGGTCAGTGAACTTTTGACCATGTTTTGCATTTTTTCCCACACAGATATTTTTATTAATGTTTAGATTCTCTAGAGAAAAATTAAATCCAGTTCCTTCCAGGAGTGTTTAACACTGGTTGCTGGCTAGAATTAGATAAGAAAGTTTGGAGGGTTCTCTGGTTCAATGTACATCCCATAAGAGAATTCTCTGTGTCCTGTGTTTTCTGCACTTCTCTGTGTTACATTCTGTATAGTAGATAAACCTCAGTTTTCTGCAGAGGAAGGGCTCAGGTGTGGTGTAATTATGTATCTATTTCTTTACTTGTTGGATTCAACTCTCTTGTTATGGATACCTGGGATTGTCAGTNGGTGTTTCAGAATCTTGCTTTTTCCCCCTTTCTTTCTTTTTTTCTCCTGAATTTTTTCTATGGTTGCTTCTATCTTTTCTTTTCTTTTTCATTTTTAAGTCTTTCTTCAGCCTCAATTACTATTTGTCTCTAGCTTACAAGTTAGTGTGGCTGCTGTCCTTCCTTGGATGACACTTGTTATTCGTAATTTAAAAATCTGCAGTTATATCAGTAAGATGTTATGAGGAAACAAGAGTGTGCTTCAATTCTAAGTTGTAAATTATTTAGGCCATTTGGAATATCTAGGTTTTCATAATTTTTTAACACATGGGATTATTTTAAAAAGCTGATTTAAGCATGGAAATCACAATGCTAAATGTTCTGAAAAATTGAAAAACAAAGAAACAAAAACTCCACAAACAGCTTAAACTTTTAAAAATGTTAAAAGCAAACTCTTCAAAAACAAATAACACATCTATTGTCATGTGCTTAACCTATTTCTTAATAACCATGAAGGGATTGTAGTATTCTCAACAGACCAGTTCCATACTTATTAATCATTTTAACTTTCATAATGCAGGAAGTGCCAAAATATCTCCTCACTGCAGCTGCATATTCCCAGTCCAGAACATTCTTTCCAGTATGACCTGATTATGTTCATCAACTTTGTGACAACCTTCTTATGTGGGGGGAGAGAGTGAAGAGAGTAAAGAATTAAGTCTTGAATCTTCTTGGAATGGAATCAGAGCTCTAATATGAATTTTGACGGGGAATGGTATTTAGCTGTGAGGAGAAGCAGTTGTTTGTGAAAGAACTGAGAGCCGTTCATTGTATAGAAGAAATAATCAAAAAAAAGGAAACAAAATTTGAAACAAAGTTTATTTTTAGGAGACTGGGCCCACCAGTCTGTTTTTATTTTATCTGCCTGTCTAGCTATCTGTTGATTGCAATTATCAATCTTGTGGTTAATATGAGCTTTAAAGTGGCTCCCTGGCCACGGGTGGCCTCGAACTCCTGACCTTTCCCGTCTGGCGTGCCGGGATTACAAGCATATTCCACCACCCCGCAGACTCTGTCTTTTCTATCAGTCACAGAAGGCTGGATGGGCTGGAGCCCACCCGCCAGGCCCCGCCCTCGAATACCATCAAGACGGAGCTCCACCCATGGCCCAGAGCGTCCTGCCTGCGTGAGGCATGCGTGCTGACGTCACTTCCAGGGGCCTCTCCTATAAAAGAGCGGTNGCGGGCGCCGCCCGTCGGGCGTCGCTGGCTGCGGGGCTGGGGCGCAGCTGTCCGGAGGACGCGGAGCGGGGACCCCAGGCCGGGGGTCACCTGTCGGCCGGCTGCCCGGGGCCGAGCCGGGGCCAGGGCTGCCGTGAGTCGGTCTCCGTGTCCGGAGCTTGGAAAGGCCGAGGGGTGCAGGGACCCGAGGAGGAGGGCAGGGCCGAGAGCGGCAGCAGCGGGGTGTAGCCGGGGAGCAAGACCCGAGCAAGACCCGCTGGAGTCGCGCCCCTCGGCAGGGCGGCGAGGCCTTTACCGCCTTCCCGGTCCTTAGCCCGGCAGCAAGCGAGGCCTTTACCGCCTTCCCGGTCCTTAGCCGGGCTGCGAGCTAACCGGGCAGCGAGCGAGGCCTTTACCGCCTTCCCGCTCCTTAGCTGTGCAGCCAGGCCCTCACCCTCTCAGTTTCCGCAGGGTCTGTGTGCCCTGACCTGAGATGGCAGCCACTACTGGGCCTCCCAGCCCTATGCAGTCTCTTCGGGAAGAAGCCGTGTGCGCCATCTGTCTGGATTACTTTACCGACCCCGTGTCCATCGGCTGTGGGCACAACTTCTGCCGAGGATGTGTGACCCGGCTGTGGGGTCAGGAAGATGAACAGGACCGTGAGCAGCCTGTTCCAAGGGCCCGCGGTCAGCCTGCCCCCAGGGTCCAGATCGTTAGAGAGGTCGTGTATCACAGGTACTTAGAAGAGGAGGCTTATCAGCTCCGAGCACGTGCCGGACACGGGGCCGGTGATGCCAATGTAAGGCACCGCGGCAATGCAGGCCCTGCCGTGGACGACGAGGAAGAAGGCCGGAATGATGCACAAGGATTGGTGCAAGACCTGAGAGTTAGGGTTTTTCCAGAAGAAGAAAGGGAAGAACTCGACCACGATGGCCACCAGTACCGTCGCCAGGGCCCGCACCGCTACCGCCGCATCTTCATAGGCGGGCCCCCATATCCACGTGTGCGTCGGCAGCTCAATCTAGATGCCGAAGTAAATCCTCTACCTCGTCCTACACCACAGGTCTTCAGCTGCCCACAGTGCCGAAGGACTTTTCCAAAACGCAATTTTCGTCCCAATTTGCAGCTGGCCAACATGGTCCATATAATTCGCCAGATTTGCGGTACTCCATGAAGTTAGCAAGGCATGGGCTCCAAGTACGAGGTACTCTTCTGTGAGGTACAAAAAAAGTGTAGTGTGTCTAGATTCCAGGCACCACAAATTTACAATGTGGTACCATTTGATGAATTACTTCAGGAATACAAGGAGCAGAAAAACAAAACAAAACCCCTCAGAAACCTGTACTNCCTTGTCCAGTGCTGCCCCAGTTTTGGGGCAAAATTAAGGAATTCCAAACGTCATCTTTGATTCAGTCTTAAATCAGAATTAGAATGCTTGTTTGCCTAACATGCTGCACTCCTCCCCCCAGTTTATTTTGAATTAATGACTATCAAACTTCAGTTTTAGGAAACAGTAGTTCCTTCTTTGTTTCTGTTCGCTGAGAATTTACTCATGGGAATGAGGAAAGCTGCGTTGCTTAGCCTCAGAATTAGGCTTTCAAAACAGTATGTTTTCATGAGCTTGGTGTTTGACTACTTAAAAATATTTTTGAGCTTGTTAATTGATTTGGATACATACTTTATAGGAGTCTCTGTCTGTAGTATTATAGTAATGCCATACTTTAGATTTTTGACAAAAGTTGAAATGTGGTCAAGAAATGCTGTGCTATCAATGTCTATGAATTGTCTGTTGGAAAGGTTTTCTGTTATCATAAACTAAGAAAAATAGTATGCTTTATTCCAGTTTGCTTTTGAATATCCAAAGACTTCTCATTGCTTTTGTTAGATCTAAAGTTCCTTGGCCTTTAAAGAGAACTGTATTCAGCATTTGGGTAGCAATCTCGACATTAGAGTACTCGTGAAAAAATGAAACTGAAAATATGAAACTTGGAAAAATTAAAACTTTCTACAGAATTTTAACACTGGTGTTGACCCTGAAATGCACTGGCCCTGAACTGGCAATAGGGAAATACTAACATTTTCATTGTGAAGTATTTAAAGCAAAACTTGTCAATAGCAGCATATGTAAGCATATGTAGGCAAATTCATATAAAATGTGCCTAATTTTGTTGGCCCAGAACTAAATTCATGAATATTATATCTTTAAACTTAAAAAATTCAAATATATAAAATAATAGGTTTCATTATGACAGTTTCATACTTGTGTATCATTGTGCTTTGCTCATATTTGCTCCTCTGTTATACTTAATTAAGCTGGTTCATCCTTTTCCCCAGCTAGTCTCCAGTCATATCACATGATGTCATATATAAAAAATTACTAAGCTTGAATTTTACTTGAGAAAGTATATTTATTGCTCACTATTACCCTTTCTTGCACCCCCGTCCTCCTTACCTTTAGAGCTCCTCTTTCCTATATAGCACTCCTTTATTAATGTTATTGCAAGGAATTCAGAAATACACTAGGTGGTATGTTTAAGACATGTTAAAACCTACATAGGGTAGCTTTGAGGGGAGAAATAGGTTTCACTTCAAGAAGAGTTTGTGGAATTTAAGTCAGATTGTTTTGATGAGAACCTTGTGTGTGTAAACTGCATACATAGATACAGCTATTTTGCATTTATTTTTCAAATTTCTCCTCACATTTTTGGTTCTGTTCTTATTTTTTCCTTGCTGTGTCTAACTGGGAGGAAACTGTAAATGTCTTCTTAAAAGTGATTTATATTTTATTGCATTTTATACAGTACTCAGTAAAGAGAAATTTGTTTCACAGTGACATGCTTGTATTTAAATAAAGTTTTTGTTTTAAAATTAAAGAGATTGAATGAAAATTTACTTTCAAAGTATAAATGTTGAAAGTAGACATAACAGTAAATATTGATGACAAGATGTTTAAAAAAATAGAAGTTAATATTTTCTAACTTAGAATCAGAATGGACTCTATTCCTAAAAACTGCAATTCTGAAACTTCCTTTTTATTTATACTTAGTGTCTTTAACATGCATCTCTATCCCATTCATTTCCTGTCCCTTCATATCCACCCTTTGCCCTTGCAATCCCTCCCCACAATAGAATAAAATTTAAGAAAAAAAAGAAAAAGGAAAAATCTCATCATGGAAGCTGTAGTGTGACACAGTGTGTCACGCAGTAAGCCCTTTTATCCGTGTATCTTTACTTGCTAGTGTTCATTGCAGAGTCATTGATCTGGTTTGAGGCCTCTGGTTTCTGCTACACTATCAATCCTGGGCCCTCACTGAGACTCCTCTTCGTTATCCTGCTGTTGCCCTATGTTGTAGAAATCCTACAGCTTTGGGGTCTGTAGGACTGGTCCCTTCATGTGCTCCAGAAGATCACAGATGAGGTAGATATTGGGGTGGACCAACCCATAACCCTGATTCTGGGCTTGGGTGGTTGCCAGGTTGGTCAGCCTGCCAGCTCTCTCTTGTCCTCACCACTAGGGTGCGCTCTCCTGCATTACTCTGGCTAGTTCCCCTGGAGCAATGATCAAGGGGTGGGGCCAGTTCTGCTTTCCTGCTCTCAGGGTCATTCCCACACCTACACCTTCAGGGCCAGTTCTGTTGTGTTACCCAGGCCAGGGCCAGGGGCCACTCCAGAGTGCTGCCCTTGGTAAGTGACAGGGGTAGCTGTCCAGCTCTCATGACCTCAGGGCCAGCTTTCCCACCTGCCATATGTGTTGAAGGGCGTGCAGTGGCGGCGGGAGTGAGGGGGTGGGGGGTGGGGGCACGTCCCTACCCCGCTCACACCACCATATGGCAAATGAGGGGCGGGGCCAGATCTCCCAATTCCTGTTCTTGGGTCTGGTTCACCATCACCCCAGTCAATAGGGTCAGCTCAGCTATGCTGTCCAAACGAGGTGCAAGATCCACTTTCCCCGATGCTGCAGCTGGTAAGGGGGACGGTCAGCTGCCCGCCCACCATGGGTGTCAGTGGCAAGGGGGGAGGGCATCTTTTCCTCACTTTCACCACCACATGGCCGAAGGACGAGTGGGGTGTGGCCAATTATCCCACTCTCACACCCTGAGGGCCAGCTCACCCTCGCCTCTGCCAACAAGGTCAGCTCTGCTGTGCTGACCAGGAAATGAACAAGGCCCACTTTCCTGAGTGCTGCAGCTGGTAACGGGGAGGGACAGCTCCCTTGTCTGTTGCAGGTGGTGAGGGGTAGAGGGTAAGGGTGGCATCACTCCCCCCTGCCCACACCTCCACATGACAGACGAGTAGTGGGGACAGTTATGCCACACCCACAACTTTGGGGCTGGATCACCCACACCTCTCCCAGAAGGGTCAGCTCATTGTGCTGCCCAGGCAAAGTGCAGGGTCTGCATTCCCGAGTGCTGTACCTGGTGAAGGCCAGGGCCAGCTCTCCTGCTCTTATGACCTCAGGGCCACTTCTCTCACAAATCTCAGGCGTAGAGGGGAGAGGAAGGGCATCTCTCCCCTGCCCATGATCCATGCCACCATATGGCAGATAAAGGGTCAGGGCCAGGTCTCTCATGCTCACGTTCTTGGGGTGGCTCACCTGTGCCCCTGTCAACAGGGTCTGCTTTGCTGTGCTGCCCAAATGAGATGCAGGGCCAGCTTTCCTGAGTATTGAAGCAGGTAAAGGGTAGGGTCACCTTTCCCTCACCCCCACCACCATACCACAGACAAGGGGGACGGTGTCAGTTATTCTCCTCTCAGGTCCTTAGGGCTGGGTCACCTGTGCCCCTGTCTACAGGGTCAACTCTACTGTGCTTCCCAGGTGAGGTGCAGGGCCTGTTCTCTCGAGTGCAGCTGGTGAGTGGTTGAGTCAGGCCCCCCACTTGTCGCAGGTGGCAAATAGCGAGGGTTGAAAAGGGCATCTTTCCCTCACCCATGCCACTACATGACAGATGAGAGAGGCGCAACCTGCTCTCTAATTCTCTCACCCTCAGGGCCAGCTCTCCAATGTCCCTGCAAAAGTGAGCGCTATTGTACTGTCCAGGTGATGTGTAGGACCCTCTCTCCTGAGTGCTTTAGCTGGTGAGGGGCAGGATCAGTTCTCCCTAGTGTTGCAGCCAGTGAGGGGGCAGGGCCAACTCTGTGCATCCCTATCCTCTCAGCCTTTAGTGGTATCAGAAACCGTGGACATCAACACAGATCATGGCTGTATCAGGGCCATGAACCCAGACATGGGCCCCGGCAGCAGCCCAGGCCCAGACATCACCTTGGCCCTGGATGGCAATCAAGGCACCCACTTCAGCCTGCTCCTTACCACTTTACCTCTTCAGATATGCCTCTGTCCACAGGAAATGAACCATTCTCCCTCTCCCTCTCTCTCTCTCCTTCCACACTGCAAATTTGCTCACCGTAATAGTGCCAGTGTTTTCGCCTCTGAGCCCAGGGCAAATCGCCCCAGGTTGCATGTAGGTCTCTTTGTCCTGCTCAGTCCAGGACCATGCTTCCTCCTCAGAGCCTGCGGTGGTGCCCTGAAGCTTAATTTCAATATGAGTGAAGAAGTTCACATCACTGTTTTTTATAGGGAACTTCTGAATTCTGAGGGCTAATTCAAGTTAATGGGATATGTACTGTTAGACATGTGACTAAAGGAAAATACACAGAAAAAGTATTGCATATTTCGTTAATTTCAACTTTTTGCATAAATTCTATTTCCCTTTAAAAAGTTTGTTTGACTTCTTCCTTTCCAATTTCTATCCCTTTGATCTCCTTTTGTTGTCTTATTGCTCTAGCTAGAACTTCAAGTACTATATTGAATAAATATGGGGAGAGTGGACAGTCTTGTCTTGTTCCTGATTTCAGTGGAATCGCTTT
>LZPO01034981.1:180379-192616 GCA_001675575.1 Neotoma lepida | reverse complement strand
GTGTAGGAGGGGCAGGGTCAGCAGACAACATACAGGAGTCATTCTCTTTTTCTACCATGTGGGTTCCAAGGATCAAACTTGGGAACTGGTGGAAGGGCATCCACCCACTGAGCCATCTCATCCACCCTACTTTCTTCATAGCTATTGTCACCTCTGAACGTAATTACTATGCATTGACTTTTAGGCTGTCTTTCTATGGTAAAGAGTAGTCAAACCTTTTTGTTGGTCATCCCCAAATACCTGCACCTTGAACAGTGTCTGGTAGAGTTAGACAACATGTATTTTTGAATAACTGTATTAGTAAACTTACTGACTTTTTCCTGGCTTTATACTCTTCCTCATGATTCAGCAAGCATTGTGAATGTCCCTTTTTTCCATTGTTTATGTGATTCCTTTGCATTTCGAATCTTCAAGTCTGTAATTTTCAGTCAGTTCTCTTAACAGAAGAGTTATTTTATTGTCGCTTGAACCAATGTGCCAGGGTTGACTTCGGAAATCCACACAGGTGCAGAACTGTGCTGTTTGTGGCCTTTGGTGCCTCTCTGCTCCAAAAAAGAACANACGAGTAAACCTTCAGTTATTTCTCTTGCCTGCTTTCATGTTTAGGATGAGTCACGTCAACTCAGTTCAGTCTGGAGGAACTACTGAGAAGTCCATGATCTGAGCCTGGGAGTATGTGTGTGTGTGTGTGTGTGTGTGTGTGTGTGTGTGTGTGTGTAGGGGGGAGGAGAGCTGTGTTTCAGATTAGAGTAGAACGCCTTAGTGTAACCAGAATATGAATTTTGAGTGTTGATTCCTGTAATGGTGACAGTTTGTCTGTTTCCATTAGAAGCAGAGCTGCTGACACTGCAAAGGGATTGCCTCATTTGTGCTCAGTTCAAAGTAAACTGGTCATTGAGATCAGCCTCAAAATGTTGGCTGCATGAAGACTATACTCCTCCTAAATGGGGCCAGTCAGGAAACCTGACTAGGAATGTGCATACATTTTGTTTTCAGCCCTTTATATAGAACAATCTTATATTTTCTATAAAACAGCAATTTGAGACCCCAGTGAAATTTTACAGACCTTACTAGGGACATTGTACTAAATACAAGCAGTGCCCTGAATGATTTTATTTTCTGTTCAGAATCCTCTGTGGGAGACAATGCAGGATGAACCTCTTCAGANCTGAGTTTAAAGCAACAAAGGTCACAGAGCTGGATGATAACAAAATGAGAGCCTGTCTCAGCTTTCCCGAGGCTGGTTCATCATACTTCTTTCCTATTGTATGTTACACTTGTCCTGCGTAAGTCTCCATTATTAGCTAACCTTTTTCTCTTAAATGGGGCCAATACAGCCATTGATCTTTCACTCGTCATTGTTTACATGGAGTTCACCAGTAGCCAATGCTGTCTGAAATAAAAAATAACATTACTAGTCTTGCCTCATGGTATCAGATACTAACTTGGGATGAGATATCTAAGGATTTCATTGAGTGAAGTAGCTGTGAAGACTGAGGGGAGTGTCAGAGAGAGAAAACAGGAATAGGCAGGTCTGACACACGTGAAAAGGGAGGAAAGAAAGGAGGGTAGGATGGAGAGATTGAGGGAGGAAGGAGAGGGAGGGTAAAGGACAATGAGAGAGGGGGGAGGGAGAAATGGGGAGGGATGGAGAGGGAGAAGGAGAAGAAGAGGAGCAGGAACACCCATAGCATAACCTGAGAAACTTTCAGCCCAGCTAGCGGGAGACCTTAGGCTAAGTCCGTCATCCTTAAGCCTTATAGAACAGGGCTTGTCAGACTATGGCCCATGGGAGAGATGCAGGGTGACACCTGCTATTGTAAATAATGTTTTGTGGTGAGGCAGTTACACCCGTTTACTCGCAAACTGTCTATGTTTGTATGACTGCTCTCATGATGAATTAGTAGAACTGAGGTACCAGAATATGACTAGAAAAGTCTATAAATATTTATTATCTGACTCTTTGCAGAAAATAGTTCACTGGACTTTCTTTAGGCTAGTTCATTGTAGGGCAGGAATGGCTTTCTCCACTACCCTCACTATGCTGTTATTGGCTGAGAACAGTTCTTGAAAAATTGTGTTGATGTATATTCTCTGGAGTGGGCTCAAATTGAGGCAGCTAGGGTAATCTTCCTAGCAGGTTCCCTTTCAGGGTGGCTCGTGTGAGGCAACTCCAGAGCTGCCATACAGCAAATTTTAAGTAGACATTGACTAAACTTGGCTTGTAACTGGGGTTTCCAGACTACTCTGTTGAGAATGGACATGGAAATGGGATAGCCTATGCAAACTAAAACATTTACTATCTGTCACCTTTCTGAAAATTTTTACTAATTCCTTACCTCAACAAGGGTGTTTTTTAGCTCACAAGTGAGATGATTTTTTTCTTAGAAAAGAACAAATTAGGCTGCCTTGTGAAAAAAGAAGGAATTACTTTGGTAGGGTTTGATCATCTCTGACTTAGATAANATATGTTGCTGAGGGAGGCCCATAGCNTTGGTNGGATGACCTGGGGCCTTCTCTAGTAATGACTACTCGTTATGTGTTATCTCATTGTGTCTCAGAAGCTCTGTCTTTCCTGAGTTCTGTACATAAGATGTAGGGTCTGGAGTAAAAGATTGCTAGTGCCTTCTGACGCTAGCTGCTATAAGAATGTAACAGAAAGCAGTGAAGATTAAAGGTGTGGACCTAAGCAAGTGGCTTGGTCTTTATAGATGGATGGGGGTAAAGATCAGGGTACCTTGCACATGTCCTCTAGCTAGTGTGAGAAGAACTTNAGCAATGATGGGGTCTGTCATCTTCCAGTACCACAAATTACTTCCTTATTAAATTTCAGAATCTAGGTCCTATTTACAGGCACTGTGGCACCATTGGTCTCCACCCAATGAAGGAGACCAATAAGTAGACAATGGAGGTGCAACCTCATGGGGCCTCATGGAGGGGAAAGTGAGAGAGCATATGATGAGTGCATTGTGTGTGTGTGTGTGTGTGTGTGTGTGTGTGTGTGTGTGAAGCTAAACACCAAGGCAGCTCAGGAAACCCTGCCATCTCTCTGAAAACCGGTCTAAATTATAGCCCAGACTCACTTGTTTAAAAGTCCGCAACATCTCTGTGGTAAAAATGTGAAATTTAAGAGTCCCTAGAGGGCAGGGCGGGGGGCCATAAGAAAGGGAACCATTCCTTCCAGTCATGTTACATNTGAGGTTCTTGGATCTATAGTTCCATTTGGATTTCAGATAAACAATGGGTGATTTTAAGGATAAACACGCCCCATCAACATTTGTATTGTATTTAGCTAATTGAGAACAATTCCTTTGGAAAGCAAAAGAGTGTAGCATATTGGCTCCATGTATCCACAGAAGAAAACGGATGGACTGTAGAGCAGAGGTCACCACAGTCCTTTAAGTCTTCTTTAAATGCCCTTGGCCTTTGACCTCTTTTCCCATCCTCTGGCAGCCAAAAATGACATATGCTTTTTAAAGTTCTAAAGTAAGAAATTCAGCTTGAACACTACCTTTATAATTGCCAGAGTTTATTTGCAGGACTCTCTAGAACTTTAGGTCCCTCTGTAATGGGATCTGGCGTTGACCCAGATCCATCTCAAACGCTCTGATAACTGAATTTTTCAAGTCATGGTAAGACTGAGTTGGGAAGCTATATTATGGTTGAACTAGAAATGTATTCTTTCACTTTATGGGAAAATACAGTNTCCTGGAAATATAAATTCCTCTTTTGGGGCTTTTCCCTTAACTTTATTGAACTCACAAAATANGAAGCTCTTGGTTTATTCAAAGCAACGTTGAGACCTTCACCTGGAGACTGACCTTTAGCCAGCAAGCAGACCTAGAAGTGACTGTCATCCAGAGGAGTCTATGTGAGAAAAAGCCACCCTGCCTTTCCTGTGAATAAGACAAGACAAAACAGCATTCCCGTTGGAGCAGAACATTCTAAGTTTTCTTTTTAAACACCCTTCTCCATTGTTATTCATTGTGAGTCTGTGCTTATGCCAGCATAATTCTGACAGCCTCGAAATATCTGCAGCTGTAATTGTAGGATTCTGCCTTTAATAAAACAAAATTTGATTTTGATTTACACCAGGAGGGAGGGAACGGCTAGACTTAAAGGCGTGTGAACGCACGATCAAAAACAGAACAGTTTGGTGGTATTCTATCAGTTAATCGGTATGGAGATTATCTAGAAAGTCGACCTTCACAAGACTAGGTGCTGATGGTGATATTCCTACAGACTCTGAAATCTTTCGAGGCNTGGGATCCCTTCTCCTCACTGTGGCCCTTCTTTTTGTTCAGCCATTCTTGTCCCTAGATGTCTTCTTTCTCTCCTGTCCCCCAACCCTTTATTGGTGTGCAATTAGCCTCCTTATTGATCCATATTGTGCTTAACATGGAAACTCGTATTTACTGTTTCTTATCCTATGTAGATGTAAAAAAAAAGTCATAATCTCAGCTCAGACTATGTTCTTCTCCACTTCTANTCTCCCTGGATTTTTTTTTTTTTTTTTAGATCATGCTCAGGGTGTTTCTGTTTCTTTGAGTGACACTGTCATGAGGATGTTTTTCTGCCCCGAGTTTCTCATAATGAATGACCCATACTTAGTGTTGAAAAACAACAGCAGATTTTCTTGTTCTCAGGCTGGTATCCACAGAACAGCCCTGGGCGACTGTGGTGACAGCTGATGGTGAGTGTCAGGTGGTTAGGGCTCATGCTAGTTGAAGTGGCCATCTCTTCTTATAACAGGACTGAACCTAACAGGGCCAGTTCTTGTTCCCCCTAGGGGGATGTTTGCTAAGACTTCTGCCCCATATTACCCCACCATCCTATGTTGACTCATGTCTGGCTTCAATCAGACCCTCAGGAAGTACATCCAGTCTGGTAGCCAACCAGAGTCCTACCTGGCCACAAGCAGGAACTGTTCTTGCTATTTTCAGTCAAACAGACCCCTGACACAGCAAACAGACCCCTGACACTGCAACCACAGTTGCTGACCAGACGTCATGAGCCAATCATAAAATGATTCCTGTACCAGTCAGAGTCTATACCCAATCACTTCAAAGTACACTTAACCACAGCTGGAATTGCCCTAATCCTGCTTAAAAGGAGCCTGTGAGCTTCTCTTGGGGTACCATTTGCCACTTTGTCAGATGGTTTGACCCCAGCATGCTGGAATTTTTTATTAAATGCTCTTGTTGATTGCATAAGTAACTGGTGGTCTTTTTNGGGACTTCTTGCAGATCTTAAGTTAGGGAAGACTTTGTTTTTACATGTAACACGTAGACATGCATACCTGTCACCCAGCTTCTGTCATGTGCCCCTCTGCCAAGAACTCAATCATGCCAACTCACTGGAGAAATTCCTAGGCCCATCCCGCTCCTTAGACCTTTCATACTACTGTAGCTGTGTTCTCTTTTATTATCTCCTGTAGGCTCCTTAAGTGGACTCCTTTTCCTGTCCACCTCTGCACTGTGGGCCATCATATACTAGTCTCTGGAATGTCTGAGTCTTGTTTATCAAGTAATGTTCCCAATCAATTTTCTATCCTTTGAAAAGTAAGTAAGCATGGTGGTGAATGACCACAATTCTGGTATTTGGGAGGCTGAAGCAGGAGGAGTGTCACANATTTGAGACTAGCCTAGATGACATAGTAAGTTCAAGACCAGCCTTGGCTATATAGTGAGACCCTATCTCAAAAAAGACAACAAATCTCCCAAACAATGACAAAATACCTAATCAAATAAATGAAAACATTGAATTTAGTTTTTTCGTACTATATGTGAATATTGTAACACCTACTTATATTGGGAAACTGATTAAGAATTTGCTTTTCTCCTTACAATATTAAAAACTACCACCTTCCTGCTATGGTTTGGGTATGACTTGAATGTGTCCCCCAAAGGTTGAATCATTAGGAACTTTCCTCAGTGTAGTGATATTAAAATGATGGAACTTATTTTCTTAATGGTGGTGCNTGGTAGAAGTTGATCAGGCCACTGAGGCAGCACCCTCAGAAAGGATTAATGTAGTCCTCATGGAATCCCTACTAGTCCATGCTTAGGAAAGTCACTACAGAAAGAGGAAATGTAGTCGCTGTTGCCCCTCTGTTTTCTGTCTGATCATGTACCTGTAACCAGAAGTCCACACAAGATACTAAACAGGGATCTCCTCATCTTGCACTTTTGGCCTTGAAAACTATGAAATGCATAAACTCTCTTTCTTTCTAATATTCCCAGACTTAGGTGCTTGTGATCATAACAGAAAATAGACTGAATGTCCCTTTAAAATGACAAACTATAGCATTATGGTGGCAAAATGCTTTTCACTAGCAGTTAGCAAACAGTTTAGAATTGTGTGCAATACTTATGGTAGGCATTGTAATAATAATTTTTAAAGTGTGTGTGTGTGTGTGTATGTGTGTGTGTGTATGTGTGTATGTGTGTGTGTGTATGTGTGTGTGTGTGTGTGTGTGTGTGTGTGTGTTTGGTTGTAGGCCAGAGATAGGTAGGTTTTGGGTGTCTTCTACCTCTCTCCACCTTATTTATGTCAATGTAGGGTCTCTCACTTGTACCCAGAGCTCACCAATTCAAATAGTCTAGCTAGCCATCTTTCTCCAGGCATTTCATGTCTCTGCCTTCTAGATGCTAACATTTATGGGCAGGCTGTTGAGCCCACTTTGCATTTTTGTGGTTTCTGGATATTGAACTGCTGTGGAATAATCTTTTTGTACACTGTAAGGATTTGTCACTCGAATTGACTGAATAAAAAGCTGACTAGCTGGTAGCCAGGCAGGAAGTATAGGCGGGATTACCAAACTAAGAATGCTGGGATGAAGAAGGGCAGAGTCAGGGGAAATGCCAGCAGACCTAGAGGAAGCAGGGTGTGTAGAAAATGACAAGCCATGAGCCATGTGGCAGAGGGTAGATAAGAAATATGGGTTGATTTGGAATGTAAGAGTTAGCTAGTAACAAGCCTGAGCTGTCAGCTGAGCATTTACAATTAATATTAAGTCTCTGTGTGGTTACTTGGAAGTTGTTTGCAGGAAAGAAACTTCTGCCTACATGANCTCTGGTCCTCATGCTTGTGTGGTAACTGCTTTATAATCTCTCTAGGCCCTGTGATAGGCAATCTTTCTTCTTTGTTTGTTTGTTTTTGGTCTCAAATTTATAGAGATCTACCTGCCTCTGCCCCATCCCCAAGGTAATCTTTTACAACAAAGCTTATATGCAAGGCTCTTTATTCATATCCTCTCTTACTATTATCGATAACATGAAAGATACTTCCTAGTTTTTCTTCTTAGTAGTTCTATTGTTTGGTTTATTTTAAGGATAAGGAAACTGAAGTCTAAAAGGATTAAGTAGATTACCAACCTTGCACAATAAAAAGTAGAGCCAGGATTTTAGCACAAAGTACTTAGGACTACGAGCTGACTCATAATCATAATCAGCTTACATCTTATACATATCATATGCATCTGATGCATGCTTCAATACCATCTTGGGTAACTGAATATCACANCAACTTCATAACTCTTTCTGGAGTATAAGTGTCATCCCTATAGCCAGTCTTTTCTTATGCTTTTACCTGAAGGTCTGAATGTGATCACTTCAGGGAATCACAGCAAAGCCAATGAGACTAGAACTTCAGGAGCAAAAAAGACCAGTTAGAGCTGGAGCTGGAAAAGAGAGGAGGGCAGAGTGCGTGGGGCTTGGGAGAAATTTGGATGTTATGCAAATGAAATTGAAGTCATGGGGGTTTAATTTGCTCTAGCAAATTTAANCACTGGTAACGTGGTGGTGAAGGTGNGGTAGAGGCAAGGGTGACTCTTGAAATAATTAGGGCTCTTCCAGAGCAGAATGGCAAGGGGTCCTGCATCAATATTTGCTGAATTAATATCCATGTGGTGAGTATGAAAAGCAGTTACTGTCCAGAGCAAGTGCCCAGGAGCTGGTGGTTGTTATTGTCACCATCGTTTCTTCTTTTCCTTCCAAGGTAGAAGTGACATCAAGACTCACAAAGGACCAGCTTCTTCCTCTGCCGTCACCTCTGTCCCTTTAGCCCTTGTACTTTGCAGTGATGGATCTCTAAAGCAGTGGTACCCAAGCCCATTCAGTAGGGTATTTTTCATTCCCGGATGCCTCTCTGCAGCCTCTGACATTGAGCGTGATACACTCCTCCATCCCTCCTTGCACAGCTCTCGGGCTCNCTTCCTGTGCCTCCGTTCTCTCTTCTGCCCTCTCAGAGTGGAGGTTGCTGAAGATTCTGATCTCCAGACTTTCAATCTCCTCGGTCAGGCACAGAAGGTCGAATTCTCATCTTTGACCCCCTTTCAAGGTCAGCTCCTCATTTTCAGTTGATACCATTTTCTTCCAAAGTCATAACTCGAAACTAGAAAAAGACAAGGGAACNGCATCTACACCTAAATCCTTTAATTTCCTACCTAAGACCATAAAATACATATAATTGGAAATCTTGGGACACACACAAAACATAATTTATAAAGGATAGGATTCTTATAGAGAACTAATTTTCTATTAAGGAAGTTAGGAAAAGTTTTGAATTTGGCTTAAAGTATCTATTCCTGAAATTAATCTTATATATAGTTTTTTTGGCTAGCTTACATGATACTCATTTTTGCCTCTTGAATAATTCATGGACCACTGACCAGCACAATAAAATATTTTACTTTGAGCGTTCATCTACGTTTCTTAGCTTAGCTCTCATTTCTAATTACTGCATTCAATTTCTGTTTCTTGATGAGAAGAGGAATCCTACATAGACCTGAACAACAGGCAATGAGCTCCATTAAATAGACCNACTGAGCAAAGCTCCCCTAGATTTACACATAAATCAAATTTCNTTCCTGAGTTAGAACTTTAGCAAACTGGTAAGTAGGCAGAAGTTTATCTGTAGACTTGGCAGTCTTAGAGGTGGCATTACTCTCCTTGTCATTGCTTTCTTTCTCTTTCACAGTTCCCATGACTAGGGGATCCCTGGATGCCAGAAAAGGGAGAAAGAGGTACCTTTCTCCAGCTTCACACACACAGCCCATACACATATACACACGTACACATACATATATATATATACATATACACATGCACACATATGCATATACACAGAAAACCACGTGCACACACACCATACACACATATACACATGCACACATATACACACACAACCACACACACATACACAACCACACACATACACACACACCACACACATATATACACATACACACAAACACACACAACCACACAAAACCAAACACCACACACACACACACATATACACACACAACCACACATACATACACAACCACACACATATACACACACCACACACACATATATATACATACACATACCCACAAACACACACAAACACAACCACACAAAACCACACACTACACACATATATACCTGTCTCTTATACACATCTAGATGTGTATAAGAGACAACATACACACACACACACACACTACACACACACACCTCTTCTCCAAACTGTGTTGCACTCAATGAGTTTGGGAGAAGAAAGGAGAGTGGGGTGGTTTCCACGTCCCCTTGGGTCCTTGTCCATGCTTTCCCAGCACTGTGGGTGGGACGATCCTAAAGGTTCAAGAAATGGGGAGATTACCAGAGTATTTCCCAGGGACCTTTAGGAGACATACAATGCTGAGCTCGTCTCAGAAGGACAAGGAGAAAGGAAGCTGCTCATGGAGCTTCATCCTCCACATGAGGAGCGGGGCTACTTTGAGCACAGGTTCCAGGGGCCAGGGTGTTATCTTCCCAGTAGACAAGGGGGTCAGGCAACATTTGCATTTCTCTATCTGTGTACAAACTCCACAAAGTGGGGGAGTCTCCCACACATTACCCTGAATAGTGCTGCATGTGGTGGTATTTTATCTATGTCCTCCAATAAAATTTATCTGAGGATCAGAGGAACAAGGTCAGCTGCTAGTCTTACAATTAGCACACGTCCTTAACCCTATCACTTAGCAAGGATCTGTCTGGATCTCTGTGAGTTCCAGGTCACACTAGGAACAGAGTTGAGCGTGGAGACACACGCCTTTAATCCCAGCATCAACCATAGAATTCTGGAGCTCTATACAGACAGACAGGAAGTGACAGAGATGGGCGATAGGAGGAAGTGATGTAGCTGGGCTGAAAGAGCCAATGGGAGAACAGAACAGAAAGGGACATAGGCATGGAAATGCAGGAAGTCAGACACTCTTTTGGAAGCAGCGGCATTGTTAAGGTGAGGCTGGTGGCTGTTCCTAATTCCTCTGATCCTCAGATTTTCACCCCATTTCTGGTCCTGTGTTTTTATTTAATAAGACCATTTAGAAATTTGTTTACAGCTGCACACATCACAGATGCTCAGGAATGGTTGAGTAAATGAACAGTTAAGAGGAGATGGATCTTTTTACTTTGGTTTTCAGAAGCATCAAGGATGTCANAGCTTACCAGACCCATTACAGTCAACAATCTGAGTGATGGAATTAAAGGAACAATATTGCTCTTCTTGTTTGATTTTCAAAACACTCCCCATGGAAATTCCTAGTCTACAATTGCATGCAGGAGTCCACACCTGTAATCCTGGCACCTTGGAGGCAGAGGTAGAGGCACCGTGGATCTCTATGAATGTGAGGTCAGCTTGGTCTACACAGTGAGTTCCAGGCCAGCCAGGACTACCAGCTGAGACCCTGCCTCGAACAAACAAAGTCCCAAACCAAACCAAAATCCAAACAAAAACTTCAATAAGTAAAGAAGTTTTCCTAGCTTACAAATACAAAGTTCTCTATTAGAATAAGGAACTTTTATTTATTTATTTTTTAAGACAGGGTTTCTCTGTGTAGCCCTGGCTGTTCTGGAACTAGCTCTGTAGACCAGGCTGGCCTAGAACTCACAGGGATCCACCTGCCTCTACCTCCCAAGTGCTGGGATTAAAGGTGTGCACCACCACCCAGCCAGAATAAGGAACATTTTAAATGCTCCTGGCATCCNTAGCCCTTTCTTCACCGTTCCATAGAGAATCATGTTTATGTTTGGTATGATTCTTGTCCCTCTGTGTTTTGTAAACTGTGTGTTATTAATTTTACATGTCTTTATTTTTAAGTTTATTACACTATGCTACAAATCTTCTCCCTCTTATTTATTTTAACGTCCACTCTGATTNCAGTGATCCATTGTATAGCCAAATGAATATCGGATCCAATTATTTTTAATTGCTGCCTGGTCCATCATAGAGTACACAGTAATCTCCCTGTATCTGTGCCTTTGCTTTTTTAATGACTTTAGGTAACCATAATCAACAGACATCTGAAAATATTAGGTAGAAAATCTTCTTAATAAGTCAGAAATTTTAAGTTGTGCGTTGTAGCACGATGGAATCTCACACCGTCCCATATTGTCCTTGCTTGGATGCAAAACATCCATTTGTTCAGTGTATCTGTGCTGAGTACAGACCCACCCCTTACTTAATTAGCCGTCTCCCTAACCAATTATAATGGCACTGCAGTGTTCGCTCTGAAGCGACCTTTGGTTTGTTTATTTCAATAGCCCAAAGCACAAGGATAAATGGCTTGCTGCTATCCATGTTATTGATTATTTTTCTCATAACTGTGACACTATAGCTGTCAAAAGCAACTTAAGGAAGGAAAGCCTATTTTGGCTCATTATTTGAGTGTATATCATGTCAAGGAAGATACAGTGGTGAGATCAGCTATAGATATGGAGGCAGGAGCATGACACTCTCCTCAATCAAGGAGCAGAGAGAGAGGAATGCTGGGTCTCCACTCACCTTCTCCTTTTTATGTAGTCTAGGACCCCAGGCCATGGAATGGGACCNCACACATTCAGAGTGAGTCCTTTGGTGTCCGTTAATCCTCTGCCCGGAATTGTGTCTTTGAGTTTGATTCTGAACAAGCAGAGCTGACAATCAGGGTAAGCCTCCATGCACCATGCTCTCAGGCATCCATGGGGACCTTGGCATTAACCACAGAGAAAAGTAATTGCTCTATTTNTTCCTCAGTCACCAACACCGAGATTATTTTTGACATCCTATTCCCAAACTGATTGGAGAACATCTTGGTGTTCGTTCCCTTAGAGAAAAATAGGATCATTTAGTGCTATGGTTCTCAACCTGTGGGTTGCAACCCCTTTGGGGGAGGCGTCCAACGACCCTTTCACAGGGGTCACCTAAGACCACAGGAAAACACAAATA
>LZPO01034981.1:158042-172001 GCA_001675575.1 Neotoma lepida | reverse complement strand
AAGTTATACACTTTTCTAGAGGTGTATACACTTTTCCATACACTTTTAGAGGTTACTGCTCTAAAAATACATATTGTAGGTCTTTGAAATTTGAAACCAGACCATCTTGTGGTGAACTTTTCTTTAACATTCTTGATAAATGGATTCATGAAAGTCACGTAAAATTGTGTTTCCGAAGGGTTAGCATCTTTTGTTAATAATGAATTTGGGCATATCCCTCCATGTTTCATTTGTATGACAAACTTTTAACTTTCGAAGAAGACTTCTAATAACTTCTTGTGTCAGGNCTTTTGTGAAAAACTCAAAGCCAAAGCAGGTAGCAGCAGCACTAAGATGGTAGTTATGAAAAAGAATCCACATAATTAATCATTCCTNCAATAAGACTGCTGGCATTCATCCAAGAGAAAAGGGGAGACTCTTCTAAGAGATTCTGATAGCACAACCTACGTTTATTTCCATTCAGAGCCTCTTTGGGAAATTCAAAGCAGGAGTGGTCAGTTGTGGAATGTTCTGGCTCCTTCTGAGCTGCCCAGGGCACTTGGAATTCTCCAGCAGTAGAGACTGNAGTTTCTGAGTAGACTATCTGAGTCTTGAGATTATTCATTCTCAGATACCTACAATTTTCTCCTCATGAATTGTGCATGTGCTATAAGGTTCCTCATAACCCTTAGGGACCTTGAGCTCATCATTTGATTCCACATTATGTTAACTGCTGCAACTAACACAGCTGCTCCATATTTCTGAGTAAAATGTGTCTTTCTTGTCATTGACAGACATGTAGAGTGGTGTTTCTCCTTATAAGGTAGAGTATGTTTGTGTGTGTAATATACTTTCATACACACTAGAAACCAACTTCTTCCACGTTGTTGTGGTCTGTGAACTGAAAAACATATACCTAAAGAGTTGGCTCTGTTCAGTATAGAGGAAGCCACTTTATTTTCTTTACGATGAGTCGCTAGAATATCAAAGTACAGTAAAAATATTATGGATGATTGCCAGAGAGCAACACATGAACACAATTAAAAATCACCAGGACTGGAGAGACTGCCCAGCAGGTAAGAATACATTCTTCTCTTGCAGAGGACCTGAGTTCAGTCAGCACTCATGTTGGTCAGCTCACAGTGGCCTGTAACTCTAGCTTCAGGGGACCCACTGTCTTCAGGCACCTATGCACATGTGCCATGCACCCATAGACACACATATGCACATAAATAACCCTCATCAAACAGAACAGGGCATATTGCATCCATGAGAAGATTACTAGTTAGTAGCCATGAAACAGGGCTGATGGCAGCCCACTCTACTAAAATGTTGATACTCTGGCAGGGGCNTGGGTACCTGCACACCTGGCAGATGGTATCTGAAATTTTGAAAAGTTTTGCTTGTTTATTTATTCCTGTTTCTTGAGACAGTGTCTTCCTGGGCTAGCCTTGAACTCATGATCCTTCTGCTAGAAGTGCTGGGATTGCAGACATGCTTGCTCATGCTTGCTTTTATTATTTTTCATTTATTCATTCATTGACTTAGATGCTGTGAATATGTTTGTGTGTATATTCATATGGAAGCCAGAGGTCAATGCCAGGTGTTTTCTCTCTATGACTCTCTACTTTGGGTTTCAGAAATAAAACTGAATGTGCCCATTAGGGTAGGCTGGCTGCCCAGTGAGCACTAGGAATCCTTCTGACTCTGTTTCTGTGTTACTTTATGTATTTACTTTGTCAACTAGGATCATCTGGGAAGAGGAAACTTTCATTGAGAAAATACCTCCATCCATTGGCCTATGGGCTTTTGGTTGGATCATTTTCTTGATTAATGATCGATTTGGAAGAGCCCAGCCCATTGTGTGCAGAGCTGCCCCCGAGTGGGTAGGTGGTCCTAGAGTGTATTAAAAAAGCAGGCTGAGCAAGCTGTGGAGAGCAAGCCAGTAAGCAGCACTCCTCCACGGCCTCTGCATCAGCTCCTGCCTCCAGGTTCCTGCCCTGTCTGAGTTCCTGCCTTGGCTTCCCTCAGTGATGGACTGTGATTGGGACATATGAGCCAAATAAACTCTTTATTCCCTAAACTGCTTTGGGTTATGTTCTCTGTCACAGCAATAGAAACCTAAGTAGGATGCTTTGCCTCCCCAGTGCTGGGACTCCAGGCAAACACACCTCTATGCCCAGCTTTGAATGGGGGTGCCAGAGATTCAAACTTAGTTTCTAATGGCGGTGCATCGAGGACTTACTGACAGAGCTTTTGCAACAGCCTCATGTTTTTATTTTATACACACCAACTTGATAAAAAAAACCCATGTCTATTGAAACTGAATAATTAAAATAATAGCATTCACTTGGAAAAATATAATTTATAAGAATAGGAGGTCATCTTCCTGAAAATAATTATATCTATATTGATTGTCTCCTATAGAGATCTGTAANTATCATGAAGGATGTAAAGGTGAAAATGTCACAGCCTCTGGGCCACAGCAAATCTACATGCTTATTAGTTACAGTGACCTATTTGAGCAATCCCTCAAGATTTCCAACATCCAGCACTGAGTCTTTTCATGGTATCGCGAGTTTCATTTCCTTCCCATAGTGGGTGCAATATTGTTTTTGCTGGAATTTTATTACCCAGGGATTCGTTTGCTGCATATCTTGAATATTTGTTTGCTGGCTTACCCTTCTCTCTTTATATCTGGGAATAAGAGTTCCACTCTCTTATCACTTATATGCATGTGTCCTACCCCTGGTCCTGGTTCTTGGGGAGTTTTATTTTGCCTCCTTTGGTTAGGGTAACTTTTGCTTAAGGTCTGAGATGAAAATGGGTGGCCCTTTGATGGGCTTGTGCCGGGACACTTACACTGTGAAGTCAGCCCCTTTGCATCACACTCAAATCTCACTCANAATGGTTTCAGAGATTCCAAAATCACCTTTCTGATCATTTCACACACAGCCTGTGCAGGGGCCTGCAACCATTTCTTAATGGCTTGAGTTTGAGTTCTGTTCACTAAATTTTTCTTAAGTTAGGTCAGNCATAGTACTTCTGGGTATGAAAGAAGGTACTCNCTACGGTTCCCCTTCTGTTTTCATTTCAGAATGATTATGCAAAGTTCTNGTCTGAAAAGCAAATAAATGCTTGAACTGGTGTATCCACAAAGCTAAAATTCTTGCGAATGAGTTTATACACCATAAACACATCCAAACTATGTGAAGTTAAGATGTGAAGTTTAAGGTAAAGTTAAGTTGTTGATTGATTAAAAAAAAGAAACCCTAAGAAATATACAAAAAATTCAACTGGTCGAGTTGGACTCCTCTTAAACAATGNCTGTCATCAGGAACGGTTTCAGACAAGCCTCCTCTTCATTTCTGAGAATGACATTCAGGTGTGCTAGCTAACTATCCTGGCAAGTTATATGACTGAGGGCTTAAATTAAGAGATATTATTTTAGTGGCAATTAAAAAAAAATCAATGCGTAAAGCAGTGAGCACTTCCTAATTTAGCCATCAAGCTTGTTTTGTGTATTTCTGGGCAAGGAGAGGTCAGGGTATCGATTCATATTTCACAAATTCCTTAGCTTTGATTCATAAATCTCAAGTTGCCTAATTGCTGGTGAGTACAGACAGCTTTAGAGAGTCACTCGCCTAATGACGAAATTTTCTTTNCTGATAAATCAGGCGTCAGAGAAATTGCTCACAGATCCCTTGTTATCAGCGGAAGGTCGGCAGGCCATTTNGGTACATGTGCTCACGGAGAAGTGAAAGGGCCTTTGCGTGCTCTCTAGACTTCTGGGATGGATGGTTGAGTCACAGCTCTATCCTTGAAGGGACAAGAGAACTTGCAAGTAAGCTTTATTTTATTTTTAAACCTCAAACCCTGAAACTGCTTACACAAAGACACTGCAGGCTCCTTGTCAAATAAACACGAGAGGGAGCTGAGATTTTTTTTTTTTTGAGAGCTTTGCCAATTGAAAATTATCATCATATCTGTTTGCTTAACATTTATTCATTGCTAAAAGAGACACATAATTTATTACTTACTGCTTTGCATTCAGAATGCCTGATCTCCCCTAAAGAAGTATGCCTTATAAAAGGGGTTAGCCAAAACCCAGAGGAAAACATCATGCCTCTTCACTGCTACATTCTGATATTATAAAAAAGCAGTTTGATACCTGCAAAGGCTTCTCTGGTCTGCAAATGTCTCCAAGGGAATAAAAGACAATGAAGGTTACAGTGCATCATCTACCAAAGAGAGCTCAGGGATGTGAGTTTTTCACCACAATACCGCNACTCTCCCTTCCTTTTAACCTGTTCTTACTCACCGGCCCATCCTTGGGAGGACGCCCTCCACCTTCTCCAGTTGGTGATTGGATTCCTGTTTCATCAGGCANCCTCATTCCATGATCTATTGCTTGGCTCTGGCTTTGCCTGAAGTGATCCCTGTGACCCATTCTGTGTGTCTGTCCTCACCACTGCTGTCCCCACCCCTCCTGTCCTCACCACACCCCTCCCAGTTACCTCCTCGTACAACACGGTCGTTGTAGAGACAAATGACTTTTGATGTTCTGAGTGGAACTTTAAAGAGACTTTTTACAGTGGGTAAAACCATACAGGTAATTTCATTTTNTCGAGAACTTTTCCTTTTTCCTTGATGAAGCACTGCCTAGGTAGTTCAGGTGGGCCTGAAACTTACTATGCATTTCCACTTGAGATTTTCCAGCTCCAGCCTTCTGAGAGCCAGCAGTAGAAGCACGTGCCGCCACACCTGGTGAAAATTTCTTAAAACACGGGTCTCAAAAATATTTGTATGCAGTTTTCCTAAGAAAGAGTCTCTGTGAAGAACTATAGACATACGGAAATTTAGCAAAATGGTAACTTATACGTTCACTAGCTGAAAACCTATCAGGACACAGGGAAGAGAGGGTGTCGAACTGACAGTTACGACAGCCCGCCGTGAAGGAAAGTCTTACTTCCCGTGCACTTGTGTAAGACGGAGTTCTTATTTCCTAGTTGTCAATATTTGCCAAGTTCCTATCAGGATGAAGTTGATTTAGATGCTCCAAGTTTGACAAGATGCTAAATGTGATGACATTGTGTTTCCTTGGTGGGGAGACAAGATATAAGCCAGATAAATGACAACTTGGAAATAAAATATAGGATTTAAATTCTATGTAAGTGGCAGAAAATTTGTCATCCTGTGTTTAGGTTTTATTTTAAGTCTGGNTAACACCTCTTTTCATTCCTTCATGTTCTGTCATAAAACNGAAGCACTCGTTTTTTTATTTTTGACTGTTGGGAGGGTAATAATTGCAGTGTATGCAGGGTGTGTGTAGCTGATTTTAGACTTTAAGTCAGTACATTGCTTAAGTCTTCTATTTTCAGGATAAGGATTTTTAAGATTGTCAAACNTGTCAACAACAAACATAGATACAAGCATATATAATGATTATTTTGTGCCTGTATGTGATGTGTGTCTATGTGTATGTCATCATATGTGTGTGTGTGTGTGTGTGTGTGTGTGTGTGTGTGTGGTACACATTTGTGCACTGTGAGCTTGGGTCAGAAGTTGATGCTGAGTGTATTCCCCTATTGCTCACCACTTTTATGCATGTTGAGGCAAGGCCTTTCATCTGACCACAGAACTTGCTGTTTGGCTCTTCTAGTCAGCCAGTTAACTCCAGGGATCCTCAGTCTCTGCCTCCTGAGTGCTGGGATTGCAGGTGGTCTGCATGCTTGTCTACATTTATGTGGGACCTGGGTATTTGGACTCAGGTCCTCACGCATGCATGGCAAGCACTTGACCTACTGAGACCCATGGATAGTTTTTAGTAGTACTTATCATATTACTTAACTTGTGTTAAGTAATTAGACTAGGGAGACTTTGGAGATGGTTTATGATTGTATTATTTCCAGGTAACACCCAAGGAGGCCATGTTCAGGAACTATGAGAAACAAAATAGAAGGGCCCTATAGAGACAAGGATTCTTGGTCAGGAAAATGATACAATTGTAATTCCAAAAGTTAAGAAGTGGAGCGAGAGATTTTTCAAGGATATCAGCAACGAATTGATTTTGTAACCCTAAGGGAGAATGGAAGGGAGATTGAGGTATGTCAGCAGGATGCAAGGGGAACTCAGGGGAAACTGGCATTGACACCCTGGGAGGCAGACGCTGGGCCCTGCTCATTCCACTGCACATCATTGTGTGCACCTGTCGTGAATAATAACATCGAGAAGGAACTGACTTAGGGAATGGTTTTTCATTTGCATACAGACAGACTGCAGAACTTCATCCACNGTAACGTTCTAAATTGGTTACTTAGCATTACAATGTCATCGCCCTTAAGAAGATCTTATTTATTAAAAATGTTTGTCTTGAAAACCCAAACATTCTAAGCCAAGAGTTCACCCAGCTAGTCATTTCAGAACGCATGGTCCCAACTCTTTTGTTCTTTTTATTTTAAAAATAAATTCACAGCGTTTTAAAGTGATAGGTTAGAAGATGTTTTGATCACCCCCCTCCCCGCATACTTCCTCACCTTTCAGTTCCTAGGAAATAAGAAAGACTTTATGTGGTAACACTAATATCCATTCATTTCACCTCATGTCAACAGCCNTTCACAAGCCCGTGCCACAAAATAGAATACAAATTACAAAGGAAATAGTGTGTCTTCTCATTCTTATTCTTATCTCCAAATTCTGGTGATCATCACAAGTTTAAATGTAGAATTTGAAACTGAGTGGGACTGCCCTGGAGAGGAAGAAACTGGAGAGTGGCCTCGTCAAGGTTACCGGCATTAGTGGCAGAGTCCTGACCAAGGGCTTTGGACTGTCAGCTCAATTCTGTCTTTATCCTTTAAGGCAAAATCAAGAAAGAGGAAGCTTCTGCAGGCTGCCATGCAAAGCTGTTTCCTCAGCTGTTTTTCTTTGGCTACAAACATATTTGTAATCTACAGTCACAACCTAAGAAGAAAACAGCATTTGGGGGTCCAATGCTCAGCATTGGAGTGTTTGCCTAACATGTGCAAGACCTTCAGCTCAATTCCCAGACACACACACACACACACACACACACACACACACACACACACACACATTTCTCCCCTAAATAATGCTTGAAAATATGCAGTGTATGCCACAATTTTAAGTATTGTTCTTTTTATTATTATACAAGAAGATAGGAACTGCTTAGAAGGAAATTCTACATCTAACTATACAAAAAAGATGTGACCTGCCACTGAGTTCATAGGATCTTGTTACTATGGGACATAGTCACAGACCCTAGACTTGAACAGAGACTCTGAGACACTTTGGTCCACATGTCTAAACATTTGTATGAAAGAATGAGCTTCTGAGTTTTGAAGACTGATAAGAATAATAAGACAAATAGGTGAAGACTAGCTATTTGGGATCAAGAGTATATGTGGCCATGAAGCAGAACAGATACACTGCCTGCCTGAGAATCAAGCCAATTTGTGATTTTCATTAAAAGGTCAGACTTTCAGTAAGTCTTCTTAAAAGAGATGACACAAGTTGGAAACATAAAGAGATTCCAGGGGGATTCAAACACTCTTTGCATGTGTGTTAACATGTGTGTGGACGCACATGTGTGCAGGTGAAGGCATACATGTGTCCATGTGCCTGTGGAGGCTGGAAGCTGGCATCTGGTATCGGTCTCAATCATTCTCCAGTTTATTTACTGAGACAGGGCCTTTCACTGAACCCAGAGTGCATAGATTGAGCTAGGCTACTTAGACAAATTTCCCTGAGGATCCCCTGCCACTGCCTTTTGAGCTCTAAGAATACAGGAGGGCTTTATATAAAGCAGGTACCAGGAACCCAAACTCTGGCCCTCAAGCATCTAAGTGTTTTGCCCACTGACCCATTTCCCCTGTCCTCAGTTTTCTTCAGCATCAGCTTTGTGGNGAATTTGGAAAATTGCAAATATATTTTTGAGGTTTTCAAGAACAATCTGACAAAGTGCNTTGAAAGTACAGATACTAACCTCGACTGCCTAGCTTGTGACCACAACGATGACGACAACGTGCCATGTATGAATGCTGCTGTTCTGATGAAGAAGTAAGAACTAAGGCACTCCAGGCTATGGAGTGAAGTCAGATGAAACACCAGGCTTAGAGTGNTTAGTGTTGGCATGGAAATGGTTAGTAAATGTTCATTCGTTCATTACCNCCATGGAAAGAGATCAAACACCCTGAGGCTATGTACTAGAAGATGCCAGTGAGATTTAGTGATGAGGATGTTGGATTTGGTTTTAGAAGTTTTCAAGTCATGGTCTCTTTACTTTCTGCAACAAGGCCCCACCTCCCAATAGTGCGAACCCTATGAGCTTATGGGGGCCAATGACATTCAAACTATCACATGTGTGCATGCTTGTGGAGGCTAGAAGGATGCACTGGATCCCCTGAAACTGAAGCTGCCTGACATAGGTGCTGTGGACCGAACTCTGGTCTTCCGAAAGAGCAGCAATTTCTCTTAAACACAGAGATGTCTGTTCTACTTTGTTTTCTGTCGCTGTAATAACAAACACACCAGCCAAAAGCAATGGAGAGAAGAAAGGGTTTATTTCATACTTCTTTTTGAGGTAATAGTCCATCACTGAACGAAGTCAGAGCAGGAACTCAGGGCAGGAACCTGGAGGCAGGAACTGAGCAGAGACCAAAGACAGAATGCTAGTCACGAACTTGCTCTCTTATACAGACCAGGACCATTTGCCAAGGTGGCACCACTTACAGTGAGCTGGGACTTCCCACATCGGTCAATCAAAAAGTGCCTCACAGACAGGCCAATCTGATAGGCCAATCTGATAGAGGCAATTCCTTAGTTGAGGTCCCCTCTTCTCAGGTGACTCTAGTTTGTGTCACAGTGATAAAAACTAACCAATACAGCTTCTCTCCAGCTCTTGGGGGTGGTTTCTTTGGCAGCTATAGATAGATACCTGAGATAATTTGTAAGTTGCAAAGACGTGGTTAGAAAAGTCTTTGCATATTTTAACTTCAATTTACTTAGACAGCTAAAATAGATGGAAATAAAAACATGCTTCATTCCTTTAAAAAGTAAAATAAAATTACTGTAGTACCAAGAGCCCCTTATATATCTTGTCAATCTCTGGATATTTTTTATATACCCCATTTTTTTTCTCATTACAACATATAACCCATTTTAAATGTTATCTCCTTCCAACTAAAGTGCATTAGTCATATGAAATATTATTTATTTATTTATTTATTTATTTATTTATTTATTTATTTATTTTTAGGTAGACATTTCTTTTTATTTTGGCTTTTTGAGACAGTGTCTGGCTATGTGTCCCAGGCTGGCCTGGAGTAGCAATGCTCCTGCCTCAGGCTCACAAGTGCTGGGATTATAAGTATGTGGCACCACATCTAGCCAGGAAGGACATATCTAAGTCATATACAAAGGTAATGCATTCCAGCAAGGACTTTTTAAGTTGCTGGTAAAGAACACAATACAAAGTGGTGGGTGTTTAACTAATTCACGACCATTGGCCTGGTTATTTCTGACTTGCTTTCTTTCAAACACATCATCTGATTCATTTTACCACTTTATTCCCAGACATTGAGATACTTTTTTTCTCCTTGGTCATCAAAGTTTAATTATCCTACTCAACAATCCATAGGCCATGTCTTGCTGTCCTTTTTAAAAGATTTATAAGACCGTAGGGTATCAGTGAGACCCCCACACCTTCTGGGACCTCTCCTGCTGCTGTCACTCCCATTTATTTTGTTTCTACTGGTCTTGCTGCCGCTCCTTTACATCTCTGGGTGTCACTGGGCATGCTCCTGTCTCAAGGCTCCTGTTCACCCCTACAGCATGAGAGGTTTTATCGACTCTCTTCAGATCTCTCCTTAAATGTCTGTGAAGCTTCTCTTGACTACTCTTAAAATAGCTCCTTCCACTCCTACTTCCTATCTTTTTACATATTTGATGTTTTTCATGGTGCATATCATCTGATATGACCTAGCCTTCATTTGCTGCTTAATTCCTTTAATGAGATGTATGCTCTTCATGGGCTGGGGCTTTGTTTGAGNTTCTACTGGTTTTAGCACCATGTCTCTTCCCGTGACAGTAACTAAGTGAATAAATGTTGGTTAAGCAGACATCTCTGATTCTGTAGGTGAATCAGAGAACAGAAATGTTGATGTTACTATGGAAACCACTGTGTTTTAGTTAAGGGGTATTGGGTCATATCTGGGGCTTCTGCCACAAAGAAGAATGAGTTGAGAATATTTCAGTAGTAGCCATTGGGTTGAGCTTAGCTGTGGTGGTTTGAATGAGAATGGCCCCCATAGGCTCATAGATCTGAGTACTTGNTCACCAGGGAGTGGCATTATTTGAAAGGATTAGGAGGTGTGGTCTTGTTGGAGGAAATGTGTCACTAGAGGTGGGCTTTGTGGTTTCAAAAGGCTCACCCCAAGCCAGAATCTCTTCTCTTCCTGCTGCCTACAGACCAAGATGTAGAACTCTCAGCTACCTCTCCAGTGCCATGCCTGCCATACCTGCTTGCCATGTCCTGCCATGATGATAATGGACTAAACCTCTGAAACTGTAAACAAGCCCCAATTAAATGCTTTTCTTTATAAGAGTTGCTGTGGTCAGGGTGTCTCTACANAGCAATAGAACACTGACCTAGACATTAGCTTGGACCTTATGTTTGCAAAGGTCTCTGCTGCAAGATTAGCCAGTGGTTCTGGAGCACCACATATTCTTTGTGAGGAGTCACAGGGACTGGAGAAGGTAAGGGAGGAGGAGGAGGATAAAATCTGGGGACGAGAATAAAGTGGGACTTGTCACTTGTTATAGCCACTGTAAGTTACACAAAGCCAATGCTCTGTGAAAGAAGAATTAAATTCCACCCGTGTTTGTGTGCAACTTTTACTTTATAGGCACTATGTACTAAAATATATTTCACATGCATTTTAATAACATTAATGTTTACAAAATACACCAAATAGTTTTTTTTNAAATGGCACCTGTATTTACTGATATATGATTGCTTAAATCAAATTTCTACACCTCTTGGCTAAAAGGAAGGGAAATTTGTTCTAGAGCAGAAAATCCTCCTAAGGTTAAAGTGATCAGAATTAGAAACTGCAAGTTGAAAAGGCATATCCTAAAGCTAAAGGGAAATTAAAGCCTATGTCATAAAGCAAGTTCTCTACAGGGCAGAGTGAATGACAGACAAAGCTGCTTGGCTCTGGGGTCCCAGAAGCAGGCATTTTTTATGCAATGTGAGTACCTTGTCATGACATCTGCATCTCAGGCAGGAATTGCTAAGGCAGTGCCATCTAGAATTTGCTATTCTGGACATGGGACCCTTGATTGACATCAGAGAATTCAGCCTTGTGCTGCTCAGGGCTATATCTCTGCCTTATGGTCCATTCTGTAATCACTGAGTTCTTATTCATCACATCTTCAAAGTTTCAAAGTTGAACCAAAATTCTAATGGGTTCTAGTGAGGTAGTTCTCTCTAATACTCTCTGCAGAATGGTAGCTATTGCTTTATTCATCTAGGGGCTTAGGTATGGTAGTGGCAAGTGCAGACGAATTGCTAAACAGTCTCAGTAATAAAAAACATAGGGCCAGAAATTGGAGTTAAAGCTGAGAGACCAGAGGAATAGGACAAGCCACAAGCCAACCTCATCTCACTGATCCTCCACTTCCAAAGAGACTTATTTCCTGTGTACTCACATCTATATTCCTTTCTCTCCTGCTAACTCATTTCCTCTCTCCACCCAGCTACATCACTTCCTCTTCCTGCCCAGCTCTGTCACTTCCTGTCTGTCTGTACAGACCTCCAGACGTTTATGGTTAACTAGTGTTGGAATTTAAGGCGTGTGCCACCACTCTTGGCTCAGTTCCCAGTGTGGCCTTGAACTCACGGAGATCCAGACGGATCCCTGCCTCCCAAGTGATAGGATTAAAGGTGTATGCTACCATTGCTTGACTTCTATGTCTAATATAGTGGCTGGTTTCTTCCTCTGATCCTCAGATAAACTTTATTAGGGGACACAGATAAAATACCATCACAAGAAAGTATGGATTTTCAAGAAATCAGGATTTGTAAACTGGATCTGTTCAGTTCCTAATGTGTGGATCTTGGATGAATTACTTCCACCTCTCAGCTCCTCAATTTCTTCATATATAAANTAGGAACAATCATCTTTTTCTAAAGTTTTTTGTGTGCAGTAAATAAAGTAATACATAATGTTTAATTTAGCATCTGTGACACAGGAAGACATCTGTTGAAGCCTAAAAGCAGGGCTGTGGAATAAACTAAGGCAGAGTGCTTCTTGGAGAGAATGATGTCCTCTTGAAGGTGTGTGTAGCTATCGTTTCTTACTCCACTATAAAAACCTGTCTCACCAAGGGACTCTTCATCTGGTTTGATAATAGGCTGCATCATGGCATTCACCTAGCNTTCTCTCTAGCAAGGGTGATTTAGAGACTTTATTGCTTCATCATTTCATGGTCAGTGTGCTATCCAAATGAGTGGCCTTGCGGTGACATATTCTTATAAGAGTCCCCACTTTTCTTTACCTGGCTCTGCCTGCCACCTTCTTCACACCTTGTTTATACACTTGGGAGGTTACGGCCGATGCACAGAGAGGGGACACAAGTGATGCTGTGGAAATCGCTTGGTGTTCTAGGGGCATCAAATTTACTGCGGCTGCAATTCATCATTCCATTACTCGGTGCCATGGTTAGCACCTAGAGAAAAACCTAATGTTATCAATAACACGTAGATGTGTAAGCGGCTAATAAAGTTTCCAAGAAGAGTGGGCCTGAAAAATGGTTCAGCTGATAAAGTGGCTTGCAGCCAAGCCTAGAANCCTGAGTTTAATCCCTAAGACTTGGATGGTGAAAGGGAAAAATCTGACTCCTGCAAGCTGACATCTTGCCTCCAAAACACACACAGTGACACATGCACCCACAAGCACACACACACACACACACACACACACACACATGCAAAAGAACAAGTCACTCTATCAATAAATGTAATATAGATTCTTCAAAGCTTCTAAGATAAAGAGTCAGTTTTTAAATGTAGTATGGGAAACTCTATAACCTACTCACAAGAGAGGAGAGGCAATGTGTGTAGAAAATCCACTGTTATAATTCCTCTTGTTTACGGATAACGAGATAGGTGATAACGAGGGTCCTAACAAGATAGGCGATTGCAGAGATGTGAATGAGACTTGAGGTTATTTAGTATCTATATAAACTATATCATGAGATTATGAGGAAAAACCCCATGAAACTCCCACACACACAGTAAGCTAGAAGCAAACTGAACATTCTAAATTATTAAAGGGACTTGACATGGAGTTTGTTCCTAGCTAAGCTTGCAGAATATGCTAACAAACAAGCCAGATAAGAAAGTGTAAGTGACCTAGTCATTCAAATATCAGATAGCATCACCAAATGAAGAGAGCCAAGCATCCCTCAGAGAACTTATCCAGGCCACAGGGAAAGGTGTGTGAAGCTTTTATGCACACCCAGCACATAGTCACTCAGAGATACACACACTTAACTGGTCTAGTAATTTCACTGCACCTGACAGATTGCAAGCATTATCAAAGGAAAGAGGCTACTTAGAAAACTACCAACAAGAATAATAAGTGATTGCAAGGCAAGGTTTGGATCAGAAGCTTGAGACTTCAATGTGGGAAAGTGTTATCCTTTAAATCATAATTGAGAGAAAAATGAAAACTAGGTTGTAGAGATAGGATGTGAAGGTTTCTGTCAATATCATTGCGTTGGACTGCTGTTATCTTGTTTTGTAGCGAATGCATTACCAAGGCCACAGCCTGAAACATTTATTACCAAGAGATTGGTTCATTAATTTGTTAAGAATCTCTGTGTACTTGGCAACCTAACGAACATAGGAGGTACTGAGGTAAACAGAAGGTCTTGCTTTAAAGAAGGTTGTAGCTGATT